>JAUUEB010299794.1:3735-32233 GCA_032362205.1 Clione limacina
CCCCCCCCCCCCCCCCCCCCCCCCCCCCCCCCCCCCCCCCAGGATCTGCAAAGATGTTACATCTCACACGTATAATGTAAGAAGTATATGACCTCGTACATTTTTACTATTTTTTGTTTACTGTCAGCAGGCCGACCGATCAGATCACAAATCTCTTAATGCAGGTGCATGATTTAAAAATAAATACGTATAAACCAGACCGGGATTCGAACACCTGACTTTCAGCTCAAGAGGCGGGCACCTTCACTATAGAGCCATCTGGGCAACAGCACCAAAATTAATTCAATTATTATATTTAATGATATGTTTTAGTAGAACTGGTTAATTTGACAATCCTATCAAGCAGAACGATCTTTGTAGGTTAATCTATTTCATCAAATCAAAAAAAACCTGGACAAACTTTTAACCGAAACTTTGATTTATGAGGTGCGTCAAGTGTTTATTCTGACAGCTAGAAATATTTAATATCCTTATCTTAGATGTTTCACTGAGACATAATTTCATAAAGTATGCTGTAGCGTGTCACCACCGCTATTCAGATATATATATTATGACAAATACCGCGCATATTTCAGCAAGAGATTCATTCATAGGCACAAAGGATCTTCTTACAGGGATATGTAAAAAACGAACAGACTGCATTGAGACATTTTATATTAAATCTCCTTTTTATGTACAGCGAGAATTTGTCACGTAAACATGTCATGAACAGTAAACAAGGTCAATGTTTTCGCATACAGACATGCACAGACATTTGTTTATTTTATCTACCTGCTTTAAAGTGACGATTTAAATAATCTAAAGAAAAAAGACGATTATTTAGGTTGAGCTGTTTGCACAATTCAAGTGGAGTTTTTCTATTTCTTTGTTTGTTGTACGAAGCACTTGGAAAAATTCCCCAAAACGTGTTTTTATTTCGTAATTGTGCTTTTACCCGTCGTTGCCAATGATTATACCTTCTTGCCCTAAGGTTTTCCACGACTAAACATGGATGTTTGAAAGGCCTACAAAACTCACAAGAGCCCAATGGCTTTGACGAGTAGTGGATAACGGGGTAATGGGACAAATAGCAAAATAGTAAATCGGGGAATTTAACAATTAACACCAAAAGCTTTACTCCACGTCTTGGCATGCTTAAAACTTAGGGTCAATTATGCCAAATCTGTGATTGTTATCCGGTTGCATACACACACATAAACATACTTTCTATTTCATTATGCAGATGAACAATCTTCCATTATTGATATGCTCAATCATGTTCAGCACATTGACAACTCACAAGGGCTCAGTGGTCCAATTAACAATTTTGAAGAAACATTTTCGTGATAAAAATATTTCTTTCGGATAACTAATGTCGTTGTATTAAACTTCAATGCGGATTACTTTTTTTTAGTTTGGTTTTTGATGTTCGACAAAAACTACAATTTGTTCTTCTTGTATATTTATTTTGCATGTTAAAGGAAAGTAAAATATATTTTAAATCGTAATCTATACACAAAAACAGCAAAAAGAACAGCACGAAAAAAGGCAGGCGCCTTTCATTCTCGGAGAAAAAAGCCAGTCCATATTTGTTAATTAGTTTTTGATTGGTCATTTGAACCTGAAAAAAGATCTAACATTCCTTTAACTGTTATCCCCAATTACATAAAACATTATTCAAGGACATCAAAGAACACAATTTGCATCGAAACTATTTTAATATCTTGCACGTCTTTTCATAATTCCCTAAAGAGAAAAGTAAATCCAATTTTGCTATTTCGTTGTTTACATTTTCGAATATTAAATATCTCCGCTCTAGTTTTAAGCTTTTTCAATATCAGATATGAAACACCCTTTCACAACTCGCGTAAAGCCTTTATTTCAATGTCATTCACGAATGTTCTCTTTTCAACGCTAGTGAAAGGCTGTTTCATTCATAGTCTTCTCAAATGTCAGCCTGTCTGTCTGTCTTTTTGTTTGTATTTACACCGCATGACTTGCATGGCAGCTTGACAGCTAGAGTGTTGAGCCGTGGACAAACAATGACGAACGACTACTCCAAGCAAACGCCAACATTTAAACTTTAACTCAAACAAAAGCTCTTTTTTCACGTCAGCTTATTACGTCTCTCTGATTGAACGCAGTCGTAACTCAGTTTTTTTTCTATACGCCTATTTTGTTTGGGCCGTGGCACTTTTTATATGAAAACATTGCAACCCAATAGAGTTGTTACTGCTTTGAAATTGGTTGTTATACTATAGGTAAAATAAAGTTACATCATCAAGTGTTGTAACTCTATTGAGTTACAACGCGTTTCCGCCGAAAGATACTGATCCAAAATACAGTTTTCAAAAGTATGCTGTGGTTTAAAAATATCAAATACAAAGTGCGTCATAATTATGAATTTAGTCAAATCAAACCTAGTATACTGCTGGCTGTGTATAGTATGCTGGCTGTGTATAGTATACTGGCTGTGTAATATACATTTCATTAACGCATTTTGATAGGCATACATTTTTTCTGTTCTTCAAACGGTCGTCTGGAGTCAGGAGTTGATCTTAATTATCATAGGAAAAACACAGTTTTTATTCCTACTGTAGCATGTTAAAAAGACATACGACAGCATGCTGCGGAAATGACGTATGTGATTTTTGGTATGATGACTGGCTACGAACAGGGGAATGAAATAGTGTAGGGACTCTTTATTATATTGATAATTGCCCTTTAATGTAATTATAATATGTTTTCAAGAAACTGTAAAACGTGATTATATGAAACATTATATTGTGTTTATGAAAACCACACCATTGGAACGTGTTAAAACTTTAAATGATGGATCAAGGATAAGGTGTCACGATATCATATTTTCCTTAAAGCTTTATTAAAGCGTACACTATAACTAGATACCTGCGTTTAGTTGTATATATGCAATGAATGTATATATGTACGTGCGTATGGTGTCACACGCGATTCTGAAACTCTTTGCAAATACTGAGGAAGCCAAGATTTAAGGCAATATACTTCTAAACAAATTGACCAAAGAATTGGATAGAATGACAATAAAATTGATGTTAGTATCGTTACTGTCTTAGTACTCGATACCTAGTTGACAATAATTTTTGTGTCGGAGTATTTGGGTACCTGTTCTTGGTGTCGCCCTCCACTAGCATCAACCGTTTATCTATCTGTAGATTCAATGTTCATTTTCTTATCTATTTTCAGATTAATGCTGGCCAGTTTGTATAACATCCCGTGACGTCAGAGCCATGGGACAAAGTGAGTTACACATTCTTTTCCTGAAAAGCAAATATAATAGAGTTATTTTGGAATATCATAATGGAATAAAATCCCCATAATGGACGGTTTCTACTGGCATAAATACTGTTTTCATTTTTGTTGTTTTTTAATATTTGCTTCAATTCGCATTTTTTTTACATCTCATTATCATGCAATCATCTTTCAAGTTTACAAACGATTTCTAAAAAAATATTAGTGGTCATCTTTAAACGATAATGATTCTGCCCATAATCGAAATTTCTTCAACAAGTAAACATCGAAGTTTTCATAACAATTGCTCATGATTTTAAGATCAATAATTGTCGTTGTCAAAATAACGAATAATTCAAGTTATTTTTCAGTTATAGGAATACATCCTGTTTGTTTAGTTCTTGTTTTTCGAGATAAATGTGCATTCTTGCAATATTTTGGTCTTTCTTATTTCTTTTTAAACCTCCATATTGATTTCATATTCATACTGAAATATGACAACAACAGACATATACGTAGTTTAATGTACATTTAATAGCAGGTCTTTAAGGTATAGGTGTCAAAAGTTCAGAGAGATTTTTTGCATTTTGCAAACCGGATACATATTCTTACAAACTATTCTACATATCTTGTTAAGACAGCAGAACCTTATATTTTATCTTCATGTCTTTAAAAGATTCTTCCAAGCGGCGCTCCTTCAGCCCGGGGCAGGGTCTGAAAGCGGCAGATGCATCAAAGTCGCGTGCAAATGGTGACGTCAAGACCAATGGAACCGCAATTGAACTGCATGAAGATAATGACGTCACAGCTGAAGCTTCAATTTCACCAACTTCCGCCAACACGTCTTCATCGTCAGCAAGTACGTTTGATTAAGTCTTTTTTATGTTGGGTTTATGTAAATATAAGTTCGTAGGTGAGAATAGGGGTAAACTACTTTAACTTATCCGTTTACTAAGTCGGTGACCCATCTTTCTGTCATGAATTTCCCTTTGACGAGAAATGTATGTAACTTCTTAAAAGAAGGACTTAATGTCTAATTTCTCTGCCATCTTTCCTTTTCTTGAATCTGAGTGGGATTAATCGCTTAATCAATGCCATAAAGTGCTCAAGAAAACAACCAATTGACATTTCAGTGGGTGTATGATCTAGTAATAATCTTCTGCAGTCGGCGATGAGGTAACGGAGGAGTCAGAGTAGACTCTACAAGTAGTTGTATTCTTGGGGATGAAACCAATATGCATTTCCGTCGCCTTAAAAATGGATGAATGCTTTTAATTGGTTATTCAAATATTTTGATTATTTTAGTTTTTATGATGTTGATTAAGGTTATTAGGGATTATGATGTTATAAAAACCCTGTTATTATGGGTAATGAAAATGCAATTAGGTGACAATGTTAGTTAATTAGTTTACGTGGACATACATATTATTGTAAGTTAGATACATGACAATTGTGTCTTACAACGCATGGCTTCTTTTTTCAACAGACAAGGGTAAAGGGAAGAAAAAGTTCAAGTTTATTGGCTTTTCCCTGAAACGTACACCTTCAGGCCGATGGAGTCGGAAAAGACGGAGTCTCAGGACACCAAACGGCACTGCCAGGCCTGTGTCTTGTCCTAACCCCAAAGGGGAGGGACAGGGAATAGAGACCTCAACCAGGCCACAAAGTAAGATTGGTATATATATATACAGGGTGATTATTAAATATGAACACTTTTGGATTAGAATTATATTGAAAAGACTGTAATAGATTGAATCATTGAATCCTGTAACGTATACAACAGATATGACATTTTTGTATTATTCCAAATGTGTTTAGATGTGACAACATACCACTGAGTTATCAATGAAATGCTTTAATGAATATATGAAGATTCTCTTCGCATTATCAGGCTCATTTCAATGGCGACAAATCTTGACTTTTTGACGATAGCTTGGTAACCATTTATTGTATGCAAACACATTTGGTATCAAACACAAATTTCACGTCTGTTGTATACGTTACATCAAACCGCATGCTTTTATCTATTACAGTTTATTTTCAATATTTTGATTTCAAAAGCGTTCTTATTAAAGAATCACACTGTATATTATTAATAGAATAAACTCCATACAAACAACTACACGCAAAGCAAACTTACAATTAAAAAAATCAAAGAAAAAACTAGCAATGAAAAGACAGACAAATAAATAAACAAGGAAGCTGAGAAACAGACAAACAAATAATAAAAAACAAAACGTGTATATTATGGAAAAAAAGAATGTTTGATACATAGCGAGGTTATAAAAAATGTGGTCATCTAAAATTAATGCAAGAAAATATCAATTCGATTAACAAACTAATTTTATAAAAAATTACACGAAAAAGTGTCTCTATCATACGTTAATTAAAGAGACATGATAAAGATAAGAATGATCATCGTTATTGCTTAAACACCTTCAATAGAATTGTTTTTAATGACCGGCTTTTTTTTTTTACTTGTTATGATCTTTTTTGGAAACCAATGTAAACGATGGAATTTAATCCTTGTTTACTTTAATTCACCAGGCCTCTTCTTGGATGAGATTGATATAAATGAAGAGGAATCGCATACTGAAACAGTCGATCTATCTGATCATGGTATGCTTTCCTCTTACGTGATATTCTGTCGATCAATTAATCAACATATTCACAAATCCATCAATGCACATATCAATTAAGCCATCCACTCATTCTGATCATCAATCAATTTGCATATTCACCATTTCATCCATATATTCACAAATCCATCCACATATTCACAAATCCATCCATTCACCAACCAATCCATATATTCATCAATCCATCTATGTACTTATCCATTAACAATGTATCCATCAGTGCACATATCAATGTAGCCATCCACTCATTATGTTCACCAATCAATACACATATTCACTAATATAATATGTAGATATCAATTGAGCCAACAGCACATCTATGCACCAGGAAGTTGCATCCATCAATGAAACTACGTTTAATTCATTCTCCTTTTCGTTTTGCCACCTAACAAACAATTAATCTTCCAAGCTATGTGACGGAATTATTCTTTTAAAGGTTTAATTGAAGCATATATTCTCATAACATTTTGATCATCATTCATAATTTGAGGTAAAGACAAAACTGTGACGTATATATCTGTATTTATAGCATATTGACTTTTACGTGTTGATAGTTTTACCGAAGGCGAAACAAATAATAGACAAGCTTGCGAGTCTATTTTGTTTCATCGTAAGTCAAATTTTAAACACGTAAAAGTCAATATGTTTATTATCAAACTTTTATTTGGATCAATTTACGTTACCTCCGACATAAAAGCAAATTTACTAAGTAAGACATTAAGATTTTTTATCATTCACGGAATCCTTCAATTCGGCATCCGATAAACAAGAACCAAAATGCTCTTTCTAAAGACTTCCTGTAAAAGCTGGTGCGAAAAATTGACAGGCGAAGACATAAATGTGAACGGACTTTAGGATTTCCCTAAACACGGAGGAAACTATTTGTGCACGGTTATCGTGTTTACGAGCTTTTAAGCTTTTCGATTGGTTCAATACGATCGATCATTATGTATGTAAATGAGAACGAAGAGTCACTCAATGGGGATTTAATAACCAGTTGTAAATAACTTAAAGGAAGAAGGAATCACACACACAGTGGGTTATTAATTGTTTTTATTTACCCCAATAATTCACAGCACAATGTATGATGTATATGATTTAAAATATATCTTGCGATGCATGCAGACATAATTATTTATTCATGAATGAAAATAAAAAATAAAATTATAATTTTCTATGACCCTGGAACTTTCTTATTTATAAATCAAACACTTCAAAATAACTATTACAATCTCACAAAATCTATCCGTCCAGCATGCCGTTTTATGGTCTATGGTTTGAGCTAAGGATGTTTTAAATTATGAGAAACTTGTCTATAAATATTTACAAATTTCCTATACCTTTGACATGTACAGATTGTTACATAATTATATTATTTGTAAGGTATAAGAAAGACTATTCATTTCATAGTTGATGTAAAGAAAGCAATCAACAATGATTTAAACCTCTCTTTTCCCTTTTCATTCCAGACGAAGATGGAAAGAAGAAGACGGCATCCGGTACACCCGTTCCAAAAGAGCGGACTAAAAGAAAGGGCTCAAAGAAAGGATCCAAAAAGAAGAAAGAAAAACAGGGATCTAAAAAGGAAAAAGGAAAGAAAACAAAACAAGCACCAGAAGTCCCTACTGTTGATGTGGCTATTAGTGCGGCTGGAGCAGGTGCTTCAGAAGTAAAAGAAGCAACAAACAAAGCAGCAACTGAAGTATTAACTTCAGCTGAGAGCGCACTCAATAAGAAAACTGAAACCCTTGATTTGGATAGTGCAGTAACCTTGGTTACAGATGTAGAGTTTTACTCAGGCTCTGAAAAACCTACCGAAACCGAAGCTAGCACTAAATTAGAGCTTAATTCAGCAGTTCCAGAACATCCTGAAGACATACAAGCAGCTGCATCTTCCATTGTTCTCAATTCTGTTAGCATTGCTCAACAACGTTTAACTACTGAGTCTGAGAACGAAACTCCAAAATCTCAAATCTCAACTTCTCAGAGTGAAGATAGTGTTGAAACTAATACAATTTCAACTGGCTTAGATTCTTTAGAAAATGCTTCTTTGCCAATGAACACGTTATATGGTGGGCTAACGTCTGCATTACCTGCAGACCAAATAGAGCAAGAAAAAGAAGAAGGAGAAAATGAATCAGGAAATGAAGACCAGGAGAAGTCTTTGGTTGACGAGGTACTTAACGCTTGTGATGCTGAAATTTGTCATTCCTCTGCTTCAATAGCTAGTGGCCTAAACATACCTGACGATAAGAAACAAGTAAAGAAAGAAGACATTGAAGGTATCGAAAGACCTCCACTTAATTCAATCGTTGAAGACATAGAGAAGGATATTAAAGACGCAAAGAATTCCCTCACAACCATTCAAATTGAAACCAAAGATGAATCAACTGTTGCTGCTTCAAATGGCGCAAATAGTGAGGTTGCTTTTACTTCAAAATTACTGGAACAGCTTCCAAGTCCTGTGGAAGAAGCATTTAAGGTTCAAACAATAGCTAAAATTGAGACAAAACCTGTATACGCTGTGCTTGAAAACGACAAAGATAAAGCAGAAAATAATTTCACTGAAACTATGCAAGAGATTAAGAAGGACTCTACTGGCGTAGAAACCGCTTCACCACAAGCTAAAGATGATGTTCAGGTCGTTGCAGCAAAGGTTGTTGAGGGTGTTTTGTCAGCAAGTATCAGTGAAAGTATGTCTGCTGTTGTGTTAAACAAAGAAGATGAAAAAAAAGATGAGTGTAATGGGGCAAAAGCAAATGATGAAAAAGAGAAGATTGATGCAGCACTAACATATGAGGCAAAAACGGAAAACAAAGTGAAGGAGCTGGGAGGGAAAGAAACGCTTAAGAGACAAAAATCAGATGAAAAATCGAAAGAAAAGGAGAGAATAAAGGAGGATAAACGCCGAAAAGCGGAACAAAAAGCTGCAGAGAAGGCAGACAAAGATAAGAACGGTTCTGAAAAGAAAATGAGCTTACCCCGTAAGATAAGTAACTTTTTTACTAAGAAACACTCAAAGTCGTCCTTTGAAACCGAAATAAAATCACCAGGGTCTGAGGATGAAGCTCTCGGTAATAGCGTTAGTGACGAGATCAGTCCACCGGAAACACCAAATGAAGCATCTGCAGCAGTCGCGGGGTCTTCAGAAGGCTTTGATGCATGGAATGTAGCAGAGGTCAAAGAACTTGTTGCGGATAGAGAACACACAAAAAGTTCAAACCATGGTTTGACAATAGACGTAAGCGTAGAGCCTCTGGCAAAAGCCACAGCTAAGAGTCAAGAAGACAATAGTCCAGACTCCGCTGTGTTAGTATCGTCTGAGCCAAGTAGTCCAGAACCCCAGTATAGTGCACCAACAAGTCCATCATCCGGCTCGAGCTCAGATTCTGGGACACCCGGTGGTCTGAAAAAGATTTCTCTTGGGCCCCGTCTACGCACGGCAATCCTACAAAAGAAAAGCAGTAGTGCATCCGACAAAGGGAAAGATGAGAATCGACTCTCGCTAACCCAACCTATGGCTGTTGAAACGACAGAGCTATCTCCTACCCCTCCCCCTCGTAAACTTGGTCCTCGTCGTCCTGTTGAACAGTATTCGCCGATCACAGCCGGGGCACATAACAAACAACAGTTGGTTGAGTCAAGCCCTAAACTGATTAAAAGTGAAATGCCATCAGAGATTAGCACTAAGACTTTAGACATAAATAACAGTTTTCAAATAGAGTCCATAGAGACTGAATCTGATTTGCACAAAGAAGCTCAGGAATGTGTGAAAGATGTATCTGAACAAAAGCAAACTGTTGCTAATGCGTTTGAACAAAAACTTTTGTCTTCTGAAGCTATTGCTAATGAGGTTCTTGATAAGAAAGAGTCCGTTGTAGAGCAAGTAGTGAATGTGGCTGAACTCAATTTGGTTTCTTGTGAATC
Source organism: Clione limacina (assembly GCA_032362205.1). NCBI lineage: Eukaryota > Metazoa > Mollusca > Gastropoda > Pteropoda > Clionidae > Clione > Clione limacina. The sequence continues at coordinate 13,548 of JAUUEB010299794.1, forward strand.
TTTTAAAGGAGTATTAGATACACATAAGTATGGAGTGGGTGAGCTAAAAGATAATATGGTAGACGTGTCTCACTTGACAGACAAAGGTGTAAGTTCTTGTGAAACTCAGATAGAGGTTTCTGGTAACAATGAGGTACACGAAGAGAAGAAGGTAGTTGTTGAAGAAGTGTTCAGTCTAGCCAAAGAAAAACTTGTGTCTTGTAATCCTCTAAGTGATGTTTTAAATAAAGGTGAGGAGGTAACTAAGATCAAAACTTCGTCATCTAGTTGTGAGTATTCGTCAAATACTGATTTTAACGTAGACGTAAACACTGACACTTTTGAAGACAGTTTGATGGAGAGGGATGACGCTGAAGATTCCGACTCTTCAGTAGAACTACCGAAAATTGTATCGTCTGCTTCAATAGTGCTTCGAAAAATGAGCACAGATGAAAATATTGACTCGTCTTCGTCCAAAGAAGAGGAAAATATGTCACGGATAGGTTCATCGGTAATTGTACCTTCAGTTGTCAATTCTGCTGAAACAGATTCTATAATGGAATCGGTTTCCTCGGGTTTTCTCAATTCTGCTACTCCCTCTCTGTTTAGTGAAAGCAAAATCGATTCCTCTGCTCTGGCACAGAAAGAGGAAGATTGTGTTCAAAAAGAAGAACACGAAGAATGTAGTGACACTAAAGAAGCTGAACAAAGCCAATCATCTCTTTTCTCAGCATTCAGCTCAGTCAAAAGTTTTGCTGAAAAGAAAGTTGAGGACATCAAAGGTAGCTTCTCAAATTCTGAAGACGACTCTCAAATAAAATCGCCTAGCGGCATAAATTATGACACTGTAGAGGTGTCAGACACAACTAAAGACACTCTTATCGGTTCAGAATGTGCACAGACCAGTATGTTGTCTGCACTACACATAGACAATTCAGCAGCATCTTCTAATGACAACGAACTTGGGCCGTCTGTAAAAGACTCTGTCGCGGCTGCAGTTGAAAGAATTGTGCCACCAACGCTAGGAGAGACATCAGTGTCAGTCTCAACATCCTTTGGGACAAAACCTGAAGTAGAAGATGAACGACCGACTGTCATGACTTTGGCGGAATACCCCATCGGCATCTTGAGATCTGATGATGCTGCACATAAAAACCAAATCATTAAAGGTAAGGGGTTGTTTGTTTGTTTCGTTCTTTGTGACATATAACTGAGTTTAGGTATGTAATTTACGCACGCATACATAGATATAATTTCTTGACACACACAACGTTGTTGACTATGTTTTCAAGAAGAAATAAGGAAAGGGAAAAAAGGCGAAACGGTTTCTGCATAGAAAGAGTTTAAGAGAAAATTGAATTGGGTCTTTTTAAATATCAGCCAATACACAACAACATAAAGTAAATCAATAAATCATTATAATCCAAAAAACAATGCACAGAGATCCTCCTGAAAGAATCATAAAATATTTAAATAGTTAAAAGACGCACATAAATAAGATCAAAATACAGAAAGAAATAAAGAAAAAAAGAATATATATTCCTGTGTAATCTTAAGGCCATGGTGTTATCCTCCCTTGCTGCGCAATACATACATTCCAATGCGTTTTGATTTACATGACATAACTCTAGAACTCTAGAGTGCTCATCTTAAAATATTTTTGTCAAAAAAAATCCAGGCCAATTCTATTGATAATGTAGAAACATGTTTGTGCTGTTTATAAGAAGGAATATTGAACGAATTATTGAGCCATTGTCTGCAAATTTAGAACATATGATTGGGTTTATTATGATTGAGTGTGTACGTGAAAAGATAACATTGAATATTTTGAAATAAATTGGTCGAGTATGGCTTAAGGAAAGAGAGATAGAGATAGATAGATAGATAGATAGATAGATAGATAGATATATTCATGAATTCATGGCGGGACAATGTATGCAGGTTTGTATCTCGTTTGGAATTTGGATCTTAGCTTGTTCTCTTTATATATGTTTATATATATATTATATTATATATTATATATTATATATATAGAGAGAGAGAGAGAGAGAGAGAGAGAGAGAGAGAGAGAGAGAGAGAGAGCGCATCTATTTTTTAAAAATATGTTAAAGATAAAAGTTTATATAACATATGTTCGTAGTGGTTGCGAATGTACTCACTATGTCTGGGGTTGGCATTATGGAAAGCTGGACTGCTAGGTCTCCGTTACGACTCTTACTCTTGACATTCTCATCCAGTCGAACGACAACAATAACATGGACTGAGAAATAATAATTTTTTTTACAATGTATGTTAATTCATTTTTTACATGTGGCATTGTTTAAAGAAAAAAATGTGTATAATCAAGACTTAAAAAATAAAAAGTTATTCAATTTTTCCCTGTAACCTTCAAAGCTCTATTTCCCATGTTCTAATTCAGATTTTTAAAATGAAACTAAGAAACAAGTTGGCCAGAAAACTGTGAAATGAAAAAATGATATTGATTGCATACTACTTCTCTCACAAGGACACGTACAATCCAATGGTCAATTTGAATTTGTTGTGTTCGTTCTCTACTATCTTGGATAGAGTCAATTTATATCAATTTGCAAATGTTAGTATGAATGACTTCATTTCATTCTTATGTTTTAAAAACGTCTTGCAACTTCATTCCAACGAAATTGCTACAATTATCCGACTTCACGGTGTACCTTGTTACAAAATCGTTACAGTGACAGTTGGTCGTAATTATCCGTCAAGTTTGTATTTGTATTATCAATTTTATTTTCCTGTTTGTTTGTCCTCTTTATGACAAAGATACAATTTTTCTTCTTCAGAAAATGAAATCGTAATAGCGTCCACGCAAGAGGTCAATGAGAACATAAATGCTGTAGGAAATGTCAGCCTTTGTAACAATAACAATGTCATAAAAGAGCAAAAAGATGATCCCAAGTTGGAGTCCGTAAGTCTAAAACAAGAAGTTGAAGAGCATATTGAAAAGGAAACAGCTGATAGAAGCAAGAAATCTTCAAATTTTTTTGGCAAAATGATGGACAAAGTTAGTGATCTGACCGGTGTTGGTGCGGATAAGAGTTGCTCCGATGAAGAGGGGGACGATAACGACAAATGTGTTACTCTGGGCGGTGACTGTAATGCTTGTATTCCAGAGTCATTAAAAGGAGTTGGCGAGGAGGTGATTGCCGAAAAACAGTACGGTGATGACAGCCTTTGTAACAATAACATTGTCATAATAGAGCGAAAAGATGATCCCAAATTAGAGTCTGTGAGTGTAAGACAAGAAGTTGAAGAGCATATTGAAAAGGAAACAGCTGATAGAAGCAAGGCATCTCCAAGTTTCTTTGGCAAAATGATGGACAAAGTTAGTGATCTGACCAGTGTCGGGGCGGATAAGAGTTCTGAAAAGAAAGAAGAAAAAGACAATCTGGAAAAAGAAGCGGAAGATACTGAAAGCTCTAAAAGCTTTTTCGAAACAATGAAAGATAAAGTTGGCGACTTTACTGGGATAGGGGTTGAGAAGGATTCAGAAAAAGATGAAGGCGAAGAGAAGGTTGAGATAGAAAACCAAAAGGAATCTACGGAAAAACCTCAAAGTATTTTTGATAATATGAAAGACAAAGTTGATGAATTTACCAGTAATAACGCTGAAAGTTCAGAAAATGCGAATGATGAAGTAGTTATTGAAAAGGAAACGAAAGAAACTACCGACAATTCTGAAGGCTCTACAAGCTTTTTTGGCAGAATGAAAGACAAAGTTGGCGAGTTCACCTCTTTTGGGTCTGATGAGAAAGAGGAAGATAAAGACAAGATCGAAGAAGATAAAGAAGATAAAGAAGATTCTAACGAAAACTCCAAAAGCTTCTTTGATAGAATGAAAGATAAAGTCGGAGAGCTTACTTCGAATGGTGATGACCAACACTCTGAAAAAGACGAGAGTGAAGAGAATATCAAGGGAACTTCAGATGTTACACAAGACTCTCAAAGTATTTTTGATAAATTGAAGGACAAGGTAGGTGATTTAACCGGCATAGGTTATGGTTTATCCGACGAAGATGCTGAGAACGCCGCAGCAAACGCCAAATCAGATGACTCTTGTAGTACGTCTGTGGACTCTGAGCCTGCTGAGAAACTTGTCAATGGCATGAGTAGCGGTGATGAGTCTCACGATTCCAATAAGACAGATGCTACAATAGAGGCATATTTGAAGCTGCAGTATGCTGATAAGGCCGATGAGAAGACTGGAATCAACACCCACAATCTTGTTGATTCTGTCAAAGGCAATACTGGACTGAACGGAGATTCGCTGATAGATTCTGTCCGTGAGAAGATCACCGTCAAGGGAGAGTCATTCTTCAATGGAAACGCCGGTAAGTAAAAACTGATTTACATAGAAAATCAAATAAAAAACTATGGTGTTGATAAAACAACCTTTTAAAACTTTAGATTACAAATATATCATTTGAGCTAGAAATATTTGAATAATAATATGATACTTTTTTGGTTCTTTTAAATTGTATCGATTCGTGATCTAGACCTAGTGAAGACATTAAAACAGTTAGAGGGATATCAAGAACTAGAAAAATCAAGAAATATACAAACATGTACTTGAGGATAGCCTAAGGCAACATAAGGGGGCACCGGGTCAACTAGGGACGTTAATCCCACGTGTCCAGTTCAATTTTACGTTTCAGTGAAGTTTATGTTAACATCAAGGATTACCTGCCCATGTAGAAGAAATGGTCAATGTATTTTGTGTGTACAGAAAACAGAGCGGCGTCGTGGATTAACATCGCTCGATCCATTGTCATTTGCTTAGTAAGCACATAAACTGACGTTTAGTGGAGCTAAATTAAGATGTATATCAGATACATATACACAGAGGTCCCAGCATTTGTCTATAGGTTTTGGAGGCTTATACGGGAGATTAACGGGGAGGTAATCCTGTACTTGATAACGTATTTGTAGACAATGCATGTGTATTCACACGCTGGGTAGTATTTACTTCTTGTTTGAAGTCGCAACTACTGTGTTCTAATACCATCAATTACACCAGTCCCTCGCTCTTTTATTGTGTTCGTCACGATTCCTTTCTTGAATGTTACAATTGGATCTGATATAACGAATTTATCTTTTTAGCTGAATAGAATAGCAACGGTGGCAATATTGTTTGAAGTTATGTTTTTAACATTATTTTATTATTGGCACCGTTAAAGGGATTCATTTATTGAATCATATTAGTGGTTCAATACGTCTATACAGCACTTTGTCATCCATAGGAAAAATTATAAAGATTTTACCCAAAACTTTAAGGGCCAGAAAATGATCAGCAGAATTACTAGCAGAATGGTGGATCTTGACGTATCAGTATATGCTGCTTTCGTTAGGGATGTTTCTATTTCTGTATGCCTATAAACTATTCGTAAACATACTGCAGCATTGCCAATTAAAATATTGTTTGAATTAGGATTACAAATCATAATATCGTTCAGCCAGTATTTTGAAATGGGGGGACAACCTTGGATATCATCAAAGCAATGGTCGCAAAGCGGCCACATTTTAGATATTGGTTTAGAATTATGCAAATTTAGAGCAATTTAGAGCATATTATCAAAGAAATTTCCATGTCCCCCTAGTTACGCGCCTGATATCATTATTCGACAAAGTGTGTCTCATACAGAATAAATAAAGTTTAAGCTCCGTTGCTGCAGTGCTTGAGTAATATCGGTTACATTAAAAGTATAAATCTTCAAAATCTCTCATCGTATAGGTCTTTTGAGACCAAGATAGTTTAAGAAATATCAGTGTTATGAAAACGTACATTTCACGTAACGAGATCCGGTTACATTTTGCACAAATCCACCGACAAAAGAAATAACTTAATCCCCAAAAGACATACTGTACACTGGGTGGGCGTAATACATTAGCAAGCAATAGTCATTTGATTTTGGACACGGTACTTTCACAGCAGCAGGGAGACTTTTAACAAGCCAGAGAGTTGTAGAATAAGACTGGGTATTTGAATAATCTGTGTTACTAAACCCCACTTTAATCTTATTCTTTTCAGAGGATAAGAATTGGTCGATTATAGACTAGGTTAATAGAGTCTCCCAAAACACCCAGATTTAGGGATGTTGTTCATTTGAATAAACTATTCAACATCATGCAACTAGGGGCCAGGCCATCAGTCCTTTTATTTTCTCTAATCTTCTCCAATTTGAGGGTCAGCCAGGGATCATCGTGTGTTTATAACGTTAGTTACCTAAAGTTGTACACTCCATGGCGGGTATTCAAGAAATTACGTGCCCTTGTTAGACAACGACCATGACCTTAAACTTTGTTTTGACGCTGTTCCAAGACCCTGATTGACATCCGGTGTCCTTTTCATTAAAATCTCGATATGTATCTTCGTGTTCTTTTTGACGACTCCTGGCCTTGAGTTGTTTGTTGATGAGACACATAATAATAATACATTAATTAGATCCGGATGGCCGGGGATGAATAATCTGTCCTTTCGGACAACGTGTTGTTTTGACAAGCGAGCCCTGGCGCGGTGTACTTATTATGACCTTTTCATTGTAATGACAGTTGTGTGGCTCTAAAAAAGTATAGACGCTAGACTTTGCACATACCATTATTCAAAAGCATTTAGAGAACGTTTATTTGTATTTTTCAGTAGATGTAGATGTTTACATTTAGGTGTCATTACATAATTAGGTTAAAGAAAAGAAAAGTGTTTGTCTGTTGATAGTTTGTTTAATGTTTATGTCAAATCTGAAAGGGAAAAGTTGGCCGTCTTGTCAATATTATCTTAAAGAATAAAATAAAGATATGTCGTGAATGCTATAATACATGGACAATTTAATCCTTCGTCATTACCTCTCCAATCTTGGTATATCAAGCAACAAACGATGAGTTATTTCTATACTACAAATATGAGGTCATGACGTTGGCTAATGATGGATGCGCATTTAACGATCATCCATCTTATTACATGGCCACCAGCAGATATACAATCAACCCAGTGAGGTAAAAGTGCACGCGATAGCCCAATCGTTTATACACCAAATAAACCACGTGCCGCGGCGGAAGTGAGCATACTAATTATTATTATTGTACACAATATGTCGGTCATGGCGTTCTGTTGTTGTCAGGCCTAAGCTTCTAAGTGATTGACAGGTCGCATCGATTTCACCATAACAATGACAGCGCAATCTGCTTAAGACCATCTTCTGGTGCAGACCGTGCCGGAACTAGTGGAATGTTCACTAACTCAAACATGTTAACCTTATTTTGTAATGTTTTATGTACAAACGACTAGAAACAATTTTAAAAGAACCGTCATATATTTCACAAATGTGATAACATTGTTTTTCATTTTCCTTAAACAGCGTAAATGATTATTATTAGTTTTGATTACAAAGAAGAATATTTCAATGTCAGATCAAGTAACTATCATTTGTGTATTTAATATAATAAGTTGAATTATATTTTTACCGTGTTCATGGCAGTATTGAGCAAATGAAGTGTTATTTGTTACAATTATTTGATTCTGGAACCTGTCTTCAGTTTTCTTATCCATTTCGTTTTTTTAAAAACCGATTTAGAATCAATCATTATCTTCATTTATTTTCTTCACAACAAAATGTATCATACAATGCCTTTCTTTTTTGCTCCTGCTTTTCTTTTATACTATTACATTTCTTTTACTGTCACCTGCCTTTCTCTTATAACCCCTCCCCTGTAAAATATTATATCTCTTAAAACCAAAAATGCAAATTGAATGCGTATAAAACTCCGTTCAATAAAAGAACAAATAGAATGTTTACCATATATTGTTTAATTGTATTAATGAATATTCCTTTGTATGACAACCATAGCAAAACTTAAATAAAGTGATTACATGTCTTCATATTGTATTATATAATCATATTTAAAGCGATTTTTAATGCAAATAAATACCATCCACAGAGCATGACTCAAAGACAGCCAGTGGAATTGTCGAGACAGAAAAGAGCTTTACTCAAGTGGACCCGACAAGTGGCTGAACACAAGTCTTCCTTTTATTGATTCAGCATCTGCTGATTGGAGAAATATCCATCTGACCTAACGACAAGGCGTCACACTAAATAGGTCGAACAGCACACAGATCAGGCAAGGCACGACACGCCACTCTTCATGTGAGCGATTGTGCTCAGTATGAACAATACGCAAACGATACAATCAAACAATAATGGACTCTGATTTGAAAAGTCAAAACATGTACACTAAGTGTACCGGGTGGCCCAATAAATATTAACCTGGACTACAGAATGATTATTTCATAATGGTTACATAGATGCGTTTTTTGTATTGTTTTTGTTCGTTTTAAAGTTCTGTTTCATATTTGGTTCGACGCTTGGCTATGAGTGGTTAACCACATGCCTCTATCTATAATCGTTGCGAAAACAACACTCTGTTGTTCATTGCAGTTTTTATTGGGACACCCTGTATCTAGTTTATCTAATCATAATCTACTAATGTCGTATAATATGCGAGAATGGAAACGTAGCAATGGTAATGTTTTAGTCTGCGCTATGAGATTAACAACCATGTTCGGCAATCGAAACTTCTCGAAGACAATCTACGGCTCAGGTGTAGCATTTTCGAAGCGTAGATTGTTAAATATATTGAGAAGTGATGGTCAATAGATTGTTATAAATGTACTCCAATGGCCAATATCCATGAACTAAGAGAAAAATAGTTGAAATCATGACATTGATGAATTTGACTGCTTTTGTTGGATTCCTCTTTTCATTTCTTCATTTTCAACAAAACATCATCTTTCGGGATGACAAATGTAGAAAAGATTACAATTGTGACTTGATTTGACGGCTCTTGTATAGTCATTGAAAAAGGAAGATGGCTTTGCCTAAGATATGATATGTGCAAATGTATTATTTCAATTATTACAAAGATGCTAATTGTTTGTTGGTTCGAAACATCCTTTGAAGTTTCGTTTCATGTCGAACACTATCAGTTTTTTTCCAATATGTATTTATATATTTTACCACAAACACAGTTTTTGGCTTATTGTCGAATCAATAAAAAATATTGTGTAATACATATACTCATGATCACAGGCTGAAATAAGTAAGTCATTAGTGGCAAGGTGTATTTCAAAACCTTTTCAGTTTATCATTTATTTCATTGCAGACGTAAGATAACATTTTAGCTGTTGAAGTTGCATATATATATATATATATATTTAAGTTTCAAATGTTTTAATATATTCACCGATTTGTAAATACTTTTTAAGTATCTGCTGCCTTATAAAGGACATTTTATTTTATTTTTAAAGAGACATACCTTTATGTTTCACAAGCCATCTGTATAGGTATAGACATAGATGTTGACACGAATATATGTATTATATATCCAAATCAACATCTATGTATATATGTATAGACCCAAAATGTTGTCTATACATTAGTGATGCAGATAGCTCAATTGGTTAGAGCGACGTTCTATCACAAAGAACACTGCGGGTTCGATCTCTAGCCTCGACCATATTTTGTGTTTGAAAAAACACCCCCGTCTACTCTGCCGCCAATTGCGAAAATGAGTAGTTAACCTCTTTAGGTCAAGCGAAGTAAAGTCGGTGAGGAAAGCAATGACAAACTACCTCAATTGCCATTGTCTAAAAAGTCGGGACTCTAACTCCTGATTAGCCGAAGTTCAGCAATGAGTATGGGTTACTTTGCTTGTACATTTGGAAAATTAAAAACATTGTAAAACGAGATTAAGAAAAAATAGCATGTTTTGTGGCAAAACTTCTTTAAAAAAATTCCGATCACAGGATCGACGGCATGATGAAGTAATTTAACAGTCGAAAATATTATTTTCTCATTGCTTTTTAAGCGTATACACTACTTGCTCACGTCACACATGGGCTGAAATGATATCTATCGTTAACACTTTTAAGTGTAAGCATAAATACAGAATAATACAAATATGAGAACAATACATTTACTCTTGTAACTATTGATTATATTATACTGATAGCTTTAACTCTAAGAGGAGAATACACGCACCTTATAAATATAGCACATTTTTTAATGGTAAACATTGAGTTCTTACTCATTGTTTCAAAGAGTGTTGGCTTGATGAATGTATATTTTACGCTGATCAATTATATTTTTTCTTTAGAGATATAATGTACAGCAAACATTTTGATATTTCTTGTGATTTTTTGTATGAATTATTTATAAACAAGTATCATAACACTGGAATGCATTAATTTCTTTTTATCTCCAAGCAATAATGATATTTTCTTGTGTATTTTGATACAGATGCCTTTAGATGTTAGCAATAAAAGATATATCGGCAATTGTATATATCTGTTTATATACTACATTTGTGTTATATTTTCGATACCTCAGTAGAAGCGTCAGAATATTTTACTTGCAATAGATATATAAATATTTATCATATTAATGTTTTGTTGAAATATTTTACTTGGATATGACAGTGTTCGTCTGTAAAATTTGTATTTTTCCATTGTGTAAATGTATATCTAAGATAAGTCAAATATATTCAAAAGCTTATTAAAAATGAATATCAAGAAAAATAGAAATCCCATCGTTCCCCCGCATACGACTTTTGAAGCTATGAAAAAGGGAAATAATAGGATCTTTATTGATTTCTTTCATGTAGATCATCTATATTTCTATATTCTTTTCTACAGTCACAAAACGCCAACTAATATGGTTTCAATCAACTCTAACATGCATTTAATTCATCAATCTCATTTTGAAAAACCTTTAATTCATAAGATGAAATAAATACATTATCATGCAAAATAGTTAAAAGGATTTTCGTTCTGCTTTATATAAAACTAAAAGCTGTATATTATGCTACATAGCTAAATGTATTTTACCAAAATTTGTTTCAATTTGTATCCACTTATTATAATGAACAAAAGCAAGATATTCATATTTAAATATATATTTGCCACTTACCTAGTTTAAGCGAGCTTTTAAGACTGTATTTATCATATTAATTTCAGACTTTGAACTGTGAGCCTCATATGATGTAATATGGCGGAAATGACTGTATTGTGAAGATATCAGTATATGATGTAATATGGCGGAAATGACTGTATTGTGAAGATATCAATATATGATGTAATATGGTGGAAATAACTGTATCGTGAAGATATCAGTATATGATGTAATATGGTGGAAATGACTGTATTGTGAAGATATCCGTATATGATGTAATATGGCGGAAATGACTGTATCGTGAAGATATCAGTATTTTCGCTAAGAAGACTTGTATAAATTGAAAGGAAGGTTTGTCAATGGTGTTGTATTTCTTTAAAAGATTAAGTTAAAGGAAAATAAAGGTTTATGGTTTTTTAAGGTTATTGTAAATGTAAATATTACCTATTTCTTTGAATGATAAACATCTCACAAATATTTAAGTACTTGGCCAGGCTTTCTAGCAATACTGTAATAAATCAATTAAATACTGCACGCAGTATGTTTATATACAAATTGTGAAAATAATGTTATTTCCTTTTATATTGTTATTGTAATATTTACATAATTTTGTCTATTGAAACACTCCTTTAATATTTTTTTTTATTGAAATGAGTACATGCCATAAAACTCATTTTGCCAAACACAATAACTTTCCTATCAGCTTTCCTGCAACTGCTTTAGGAAAAGTGATTATTTTTTCAAATGTCGCATTTTCTCTTTTTTGTATGGTATTAACGTATTATTATGACTTATCCTTGTCGAGTTTTATTTCGTTTATGGAACATTTTCTTAAATGTGATTTGAATATGTGTTTAGTGCAGTAAATTTGGTTTGCATCTACGTTCAAGCTGATCTTAATACAATATTTGTAGATTATAAATACCAGGTAAACCAATGCCCAATGACGAATACTTGTAATACCACACCGAATTTCATTGACTTCTTATAGGTTACATTTGTGAAAGCTTCTTTTGAACATTTTTATGCAGCTTGATTTGATTGTATATGCTAGTTTAAATAGTCAATATTTTATTGATCGTCAGAATTGAATAAGATAGATTAATCTAAAATAGATGCGATTCAAATCTACTATTTCATGCCACTTCAATCACACCAATTAAAAAAGTCCGGATTTGTACATTGGTATACACAAACATGATTACTCTAATTACGTATTTCATGTATTGCCAACTGCAAGTATTGTGGTTTTAGTACTCATTTTATCATATAGCTTAATTTCGACATTTTTTTTAGCAGTTAGTCAAATGTATTGCAATTTTCGAAGTTGACAGATTGTGACACATCAAATAGATTGTTTGGCATTTTTATATTGTAATCAACTAGATTAATTATTGTTTAAAATGTTTCTATTTTTGAATAATATATATATATATACTTAAAAATCATATTTTTGTGTGAAATTGATTTTGTTTTCACTATCATGTATATTTAAGTATAAATATAGTTCTTTGAGCCAAGAAGCGTGTATGCTTTTTTAAATAATTTTTAATTTCGTTTTTTGTCTTTCTTTATGCTATATTTATTCCTTATTAAATACAATAATAAGGAAAAACTTATTATGAAATGAAATCATGACATGATTAAAAAATGTGATTGTATAGAAACTATTTTTATCGACACAATTTCAATCTTAAGGCTTTTTGTCCTTGACAACAAAATACTATAAAGAGGTTGTTAGTATTTTGTCGAAGCAATTTGACAAAATGTGTTTGGTAGTTGATTTTGTGTCAATTAAGATTGGTAGTTATATTTCATACATAAACACACTTGTTGAAAGTGGAAACTTTGGCATTACACATCAAAAACTATAGATTTAGTAAATGAAGTTTTGAGTTATATTCATTTAAAACTTTTTGAATGTTTCGATGTGGCGTTGTTTGTGCTGGTGCTATTTGTTTTGTATGCTTCTTTATACTAAACAACATTGATTGCATCTGCAGTTCACATAATGCTTTTGTTACTTTCTCAGAACTTTTTAAAGTTTAAAAAATATGTCATATGTCATATATTGATTAAAATGAAGCATTATTAGTGAATATGCTATCCGTATAGACAGTGTGGAAAGGTCACATGATTATGTCTATTAAAAGTAAAAAGAAGATTTACTTTTTTATTAAAATTGTGTAAATTCTAAGACAATTTGAATTTTATAATAATTATGTTAGATGAAACTTTTCAATTTTAAAATACAACAGATATGAGCTTATTTTTTCATTAAGACCATAACGCAAGTACTAACTTAAAGTCAAAATCGTGCATGCAGTTGTAAGACATACAATTAAAATTACTTGGTTGAATTTTAAATGCTATGTGTATTATGTTTTAATGATCTGCCTGATCTATTTGATGAACAAAAAAGCCCGTGTGCAAAAGCTTACTGGGATAACAAAAAAAAAACATCAGGTAATTATTTTGAAAATTCAATGAAAAAGCAAGTACACAATTCTAATTAAACCTGTTACAAGCCCGACATAATGGGATAAGCTATATCTGCTGTATAATACAGACAAGCTCTTTATATTGAATAATACTCTTAAATAATAATGACAATCCAAGCTTTAATTGATATTTTAAATCTTGATATTTACGTTTTTGTTGTTCTGTTTGCAATATTCTTTGTGGATACTTATATGTGTCAAAGAAATATTTTTCTTGCATAACAGTCCCAATGTTTTCTATTTTGTTATAATTTTTTCGATTCACTCAAAGTTATTTCTCTCATCAATACAGTACAAGATTGAATTATGGCAGCTTATTCTAAATTTGCTGTAACGTTTGAATGTTAAGGGGTAGAGTGAAAATAGTAAGTCATGAACTTTGTTAAAAGGATCAAACATATTTAAAATGATTGAAATGTACAAAACTGTGAATCCTTTTTGTCAAATGTTGTAAGAATGCTAATTTGTCAATGATGTTCAAGTCACTTTCTTTCTTTCGATACTTATGAAAATCGTTCTTATGAATTGCATTGAACTATTTTCCCTATTTTTCAACCCCAACTTATTCTCTTTTCGTTTGCTCTTATACATTTGACCCGACTCTCACTGTCGTCTTTTGTTCTAAATCATGTAAGCAGATATATGTTTGAATGGTAGACATACATATACAGAGTGCTTTTTTTAATTATTTTTTAACCAATAAAAAATAGGTCCCAAACCGTTATGGATAGAAACATTTGGTTACGGGAACTATTTTTTATCGGGTAAAAATAAAAATAAAAAACACCTTGAGTTTTCTGAATATGTATATTTTCCTTAATTTCAATGTTAAATAACATATTTATTTTAACATTTGATCTGTGTTGGTTGTCAGATTGAAATTTTGTTCGTGAAATTTAATTTATTCAATTTCTTTATCATGTGAGTTGGGATTTCACGTCGTTGTTTTTCAGTATGTAATAATGTGTAAATATATCTAGGCGTATAGTTTCTCCCTTGCTCATTACAATTTTGTTTTAAAAGAAACTGTCCACAGTGAACCATATATTATTACATTTTGTATGTATCAGAATAGCATATATAATTACTTTGCTAATAGCAAGTAATCTTTTAGTTTTTGGCAAGAAATAAATGATATAAAGCAAAACATTTTGAAAATCAATTGAACTGAAACGATATTAGTTCTGATACAATTCAATTAACATCAGTTAATTTTTGACTTGATTTAAATTTTGACAATCTAAAGTTTAGTTTTTTCCCTTCATTTCTTATCATTTTCTAATTGAAAATAAAACTCTTGATCACTATCGTTTAATCAAATACCGGATGCAGCATATGCTCATGCTATAGAATCGTCATCGAAAAGTTTTTGTCTACTAAAGACAAAAAAAAATTAATGTCGAAAATGTTTTGTTACCTGTAAATAGTATTGTATTATAAAAATAACTATAATGTATGTTTGTGAAAATGTGTATGGATGTTACCTTATAATGTTGAAGTCAGATTATATGACAATCACAAAAACGATAGTTTTGCAATGAAAATCTTCTTTAAGGACACTAATTTAAGCCTAATGACAAAACGCTGTCTATTCATTGTAGTCAAATACATCGTTTTGAAACAAAAACTTCTGTCATTACAGACACAATTAAGAAATATTTAAATACTGGAAACATTGACCTATTATAGGTTTAAATTACAAAGAATAAAGTTTTAAGTATATGGGTCATTTTATATAATGTAACGTGATTGTATGAAGAATACATATTGAATTAAACTTGTATATTTCTTTAATTGTAGGCTTTTACAAGTTTAAAAAGACCGATACGATTTTGTGCCAACATAATGTTTTAGAAGTTGTCAGTATATTTCTTATGGGAGGGGGGGGGGGGGGGTGCAGTTTAGGGTTAGGGTAACATTACACATTTTATTTGGTTTTACAAGATACTGCATTTTTACTCCATGATCAATTTAAACATTAAATGCTGAATAAAGGCGTTTGCCTTAGGGAATGACATACTACCTTCGCAAAACATCATTTATTCGGCACGAATGAACATTTTAAAAAGGCATTGATATTGTATGTTAGTAATAATAAATATTATAATACTCAGCTACCAAAATACACATGTTATTGTTTCGACTGTGGTCCAGATGTTAACTTTAAAGAGATGAGAGTGATGTGTAAGCTGTTACAGTTTGTAAAAAGATATTTACGATTTTAGCATCTTTAATGATAAATAGTTTATATGTCTTCATTTTGGATATATTCGCTTTTCATATTACGATACTTGACTGTGCTAGTCTTTTCCGTTGATTCCTCAAGGCACGTGTTATCTACGATAGGCATCGACTTCGTGTATGAATGTTTTTTATTCGAGTTTTCTGTCTATCAAATAATTTAGCTATCACCAATTTTATTTTATGCGTCTGCCTGTTTTTTTTTAATGAGTATCTCTTTATTTTTTAGGGCTTTATATGAAAACTCATTGATCCATACAATTTGGATATCACGTGGTTTCACCAAGAAAAGATTCTAACCCAATTTCGTTTCAATACGTTTCTTATTATAACTTTTTGTATGTTCTCGTATTATTGACTCAGTCATTATTCATACATCTGTAAGGCTTGTACATATGTATTTATTTCTAAATATAATATCTAATATCTATGTCATATGAACAGGATATGAACTATTCATCTATCAGATGATTATTCCAATTATATATTTTACAAGTTGAACTGTTTTATTCATTCTAAAAAGAGATAGAAAAACAAGTGAATGAACTGAATTAAGTTCGTTATTTAATTAGAATCACATTTCTCTTTTGTCTACAAACAAGTTAAATATAATTCCTGTTAATGGTTTTCAGCACATTTATGAAATAAAGACAATTTACAGAGTTTAAGAAAGAAAAAATTAGAATAATATTTTAAAAGAATAAGAAATTTGATTAAAAACTGCCTTTACGTGTTTGATATAAACATAATTAGAGGCTTATTATAATATGATATTGTTTATTATCGAGTGAAAAAGAAAGATATGTGCCAATTGTGTATGTGACCGGTTCTCTGCCTGTTTTACATATTTATATCAATTCTTTTTTACATAATGTGTATACTCACTATGTTCAAACTCATAGTTGTTGATTTTACATCTGTAATAATGTGTCTTTAGACTTAGTAGAAATGTAAACTATATGTCTTATTCAAAAGTAGTGAACTTTTGTAGCAGTAATCGGTGGAGTCCAGAACTCATTACTTAGCGCGTCTCAGGATTAAATACGTTTCATAACGTTGATTTGTCTAACTTCTGTCTAATCTTTTTTATTTACCAGCGAACATATTATAGATTGATTCATTTTGGTGTCGACGCTCCTTTGAATTCACGTGTACCAGCCGTGTGTCTATATGTTCACATTCATTTGAAATCTACACGTCACTGTAGCTAAATGTATTTAAACTCATGTCTTTGGTTCGATCGTAATTGTATGAAGTGAACACATAGATGCTTGAACAAACACAAGATAGACTGGATATATTGGCACACGAATGTTGAATAACGGTTATAGAAATACCTGAAAACATAGATACAAGGACGTGTTATATAGTCATATGACCGAGGCAGGTCATGAACATAAATAATTTTCAAATCAGCCTCGTTTTCTTTTGTTTTTGTAAAGCTAGTATTTTTAAGATAGTTGTTCAAGTTATAACAAAAAAAAACAACGATATTGATTACAATTAAAATAGGTCATATTATATCTTTAACCATTCGTATCACTTTGAAAAATGATTTATATTTTTGTTTGAAAAGAAAGATATAGATTGTTAGACGAGCATCTCTTTATAATAATCATTAGAGTGATCTCGACTAGACAAGGACATAGAACAATTCTTTATCGTTCATAGCATAATTATCAATTTTGTAAATATATGAGAAAGCATGATGTAGATAAGAAAGAAAGACTTAATGTTAAAATGAGTTGTTAAGAGGTTAGTTACTATTGGAAATTGTAATAAAAATAGAACAAAACCAATTAAAAAGTATATAGATAATATAGATAATGAATGTCATTTAAATGTTATGTGTATTCTCATCAGATTTTTATACTATTGTTTGTAATTAATCAACTAACGAACTGACTGTTGATATTATTTAAACATTTAAGTTGAACAAAATTGAAAAAATCAGCTGTAACTAACCAGTCGTAATGTTTTATAAGCTTAATATTGCGTCTGTGTTTTCTAATACAATTCGTATTGCTTATAATGTACAAAATCAACAACCCAACAGGATAAAACTTTAAAAGCATAAGTTTCACATATTCTTTCTGGGAATTTCCGGTTTCAAAGAGTTAACAAATTGATAGATAACAAACAAGGCCTTGTTTGAAATGTTTACACGCGTCATTGTACAGTTCAGATTTCTGAAAAATACAAAACGTAACTTACTCAATTAAAAACACGTTTTTCTTTTTTAAAATGGTCTAAAAAATTTAAAAAATACTATAGGAAATACGATGCAAGATGACGTTATCCGTAAAAAAATATTTTGGGATTTCACATAATTTCCAGATTTTGTAGGAAAACGTGCTAGTCGAGGATTGACAATTAGAAAATAAAACGCAATTGCTTTTAAGTATGAAAGAAGAGGAATTTTACTGTAAATAATTAAATATCATATAAGAGATTTATGTACTGTACTCATTGTAATGTTCCCATGTTAACAAAATGTTATTAATTACATATACCATTGTAATTAAAACAATAAATTAAACTTGACTCACTGTGTTCATTTATTGTCTTAGAATGTGTTACCTTGATTAAACAAATCATATCCATGTCAGAACTAAAGATCAGACGGTGTTCAAGGAAACCCACACACATACTATTATGATGACAAAACAAAATTCGTGAGAGAAGGAACAGTGGAATTTCCTAGACAAAAACTAGAGCCAGACAACTACCTAGACTCAACAGCAGACTTGAAAATGAAGGTAGATCTGGACAGCAGACTGAAGTTCCAGTAGAGGTGACAGATACTGACCTTAGACCAGACATGATACTTGTATCTGAGATAACAAAGAGAATGTATGTCATTGAACTCACTGTCTCATGCGAAGAAAATATGGAGGCAGCAGGGGAGAGAAAGAAGAACAAGTATGCTACTATACGAGAGGAAGGAAAAGCAAACGGTTGGAATGTGCGAGTGTGGTCAGTTGAGAGA
>JAUUEB010299795.1:0-15242 GCA_032362205.1 Clione limacina
AAGCTAGTTAGGAGTAACATGGGTTTAGATATACTTGAGTATACATCAGGACATCTAAAGCTAGTTAGGAGTAACATGGGTTTAGATATACTTGAATATACATCAGGACATCTAAAGCTAGTTAGGAGTAACATGGGTTTAGATATACTTGAGTATACATCAGGACATCTAAAGCTAGTTAGGAGTAACATTGGTTTAGATATACTTGAGTATACATCAGGACATCTAAAGCTAGTTAGGAGTAACATTGGTTTAGATATACTTGAATATACATCAGGACATCTAAAGCTAGTCAGGAGTAACATGAGTTTAGATATACTTGAGTATAAATCAGGACATCTAAAGCTAGTTAGGAGTAACATGGGTTTAGAAATTGTAAGTGCAAAAGTAGACAGACAGACAAAGGTCAGAATAACTTACACAATTCTGAGAGTAGCCACTGTTTGAGTAGCAAGTAATAAAAGTAATAGTGTGGAAGGCATTCACACACATTGAGTCTTTACTGGTGGTTCAACCCTTCACTCTGTTCTAATAAACAACACTGATACGTTTCATTCAAGACTTTCATCATGACTGTGCAACCAAATATTGATAATGTTTTAAAATAGTAAGTTATTTTGTTAATTTGAGTGTGCAAAATTCAAATATGTAGGGGTTTCATAGATGCAGTAAAGTCTCTGGAAACTATCAGTGGTAGCTAACTTCACTTGTCCTAGTTGTGTCAGCCAGTCCCAACCACCAACACATCCATCCTTTGTTATGCTCGCTGGCTGCAACTTGTCGACAAGTTTTGCTATCTTGGAGATATGCTTGATGCTGGTGGTGGCCCTGAGGCAAGCTCTCTCACACAAGTTCAGCGTGGTTGGAAGAAATTCAGGGACGGGTTGTCTCTTCTTGGATCGAAGGCTGTCTCGCTCAAAACTAAGGGTGATCTATACAGGAGCTGTATACAACATGTGCTTCTATATGGGAGTGAAACCTGGCCTACAAAAACGGAGGTCACTCAGAGACTTGCCGGAAATTAAGTGTCTATGGTCCATTCAATGTGTGGTGCTACCACAAGAGATAAATCCTCCAGTGAAGAACTACTGTCCAAAGTTGGGGCCACCCCTATCACAGAGCTAATGTGCCAGAGTAGGCTTCGTTGGTATGGCCACGTGGCAAGAAAAGATGAGAGCAACTGGCTAAAGAGAGTCCAAAGTATGGAAGTGCCAGGCTTTGTAAGTAAGGGCCATCCTCCCAAGTCGTGGAGTGAGTCCCTAAGAGACGACTTCAGGACTAAACACCTTAAACCAGAGATGGCACAAGATCGTCGCGTTTGATTACGATGTGAAAAGTCAAACCCACTCAGTACATATTAAATATGACTGAGAATATGGACAACGACTATAAATGATGATGATGATGATAATTACTTATCTGCCAAGTAGCCACTATGAAACTCATAAAATGTACATGTATAAGGTGCGCCATAAGTCCCCATCCATGGACATGAAATCTTTTTTATCGATATAATTATTTCTAACTTGGTACAGTTACAGAAAATTATATGGTTTACCAGAATATGGGAAAATATTTCACAAAACATCATGACAAAATCACAATAAGCTGAAAAATTAGGTTAAAATCCAACTACCAAAGTCACTATTGAAAAGCGTGCACAGTGTACAATGATTTTACTTACCTTTGAGATCATGAGCTCAAGCACCTCAAATGCAAGATCTAGAAGAAAAAAATTGTCAGAAATAAATAAATTCTTGCCTTTAAATTATATAAGAGGGTTCTTACCAAGAAATAAGAATTTATGGTTATTCTGCACACACATACTTTTATCTCTTTCAATAGAACAGAGAACAGTTGGCAGAATATATCCTTAAGGCCAGACTTCTTCAAACTGTAGGGGCATATTTGCGAATACACTTGCGTATATCTAAGCTTTTCAAACTTTTTGGGAATGTTGCGGGAGTCACTTTCTGCAGGTTTTTTTTTAATAACCTTTTAGTCTTTCTATACTGTTTTTCTTTTTGTTATTCTTCAAACTTTTGAGGGTGTTGGCGCGAAGCGCCATTGCCAACCACGCGAAGTTGCCGAGTTTTGCAGGTCGGTCTCTTTTTTAATGACTTTTATGCATTGAAAACCTTAGGGGGGATTGGTCTTTGGATACTGTCTTCTTATCCTTCTACTTCGTCTTCTTTTGATCGAATTCTTAGGGATAAGACCCTAGTATAAATTAATGTAGTACATGTTGCTGTTGATTTGAATTGTGTATGAGAATGTAGTCATTCTCAACACTAGATCACACATAAGATTAATTTGTTGATTTGATGTCTCCTCAATTTATGTTTTTTACTGTGATGAAATATTGCAATAGAATTTTTAATTTCTGTATGTCAATGAATTTTTAAACAATGTTCTTGTTTTCTCTTAAGGAAAACGCATTTAAAATTTTGAATTATTTTGGATTTTAAAACAAATAAACAATGAAGTTTCAATGATGTTTTGTATTATGGTGTTCTTGTAAACACAATCGCTTTAGGACATTTATGAGACAACAGTTATATTTTTGACCAATCACAATGTGTGATGTGACAGAGATTACTAAGGCAGTTTAGCTACAGATTGTCTTAAGACTTGAGGCTGAAACTGGTTCAAGACATGAAGGCCCCTGGTACCGTTGCATGAGGTCTTGCTCCTGAGACTCTGCATGCCACTGCAGGACTAAGCCCCTAAAGCTTGATTGGAGGTGGGATGGCTGGAATTGTGAAATAGCATTGTTGTAACCTGCAGCTTGGTGCAAAAACAGGAACTACAAATGGATGATGATGAAGAACATGTTTGAATAATGACTAATAGATGAGCTCTCTCTCTTTCTCAGCTCTATTGGAAAATGCAAAAAGAAAAATAATGTTTGTAGACTGATGCAATTTCACTGCTCTATCTGTCTTGCTTCCCCTTTTTTCAGTACACCAAGAACAAATTCAACAGCGTCTCTCAAAAGCATAACAAGCAATAGCACTGAATCAACTGCAGAGCAGATGGTGCTAGGTAAGATAAGTAATAGCATGAAACTATCTTGTATCCTTTCCAGCAAACTGTCTATACACTGAAGATGTTGGGTCGGATGGGTTGAGTATAGAATGTTAATTGCGTTAAGCCAGCAAATGAGCTGAGAAATATAATTGATAAATGCTGTGTATTATTATATTATTTATTTTTCAATAGATATTATACGCTTGCAATTTTGAGGTTAAAAATACCATACTATATGGGAGTTATTTTTGCGGTTATTTTTATTGTCAGGTTTTTCCCTCTTTTTTGCTAACTCAAGTGTGGGTTACTTTATTTTAGCAAAGTAAGCAGCATTTTTAGTGAATTTAGAATCTGTTCATAAAAAATCACTTTAAAATATTTACAAAATTGTGTAACAGACGACACTACAGGTGAGGCATGGTAGCCTCAGGGCAATGTCTCCGCCTTGCATGGAAAGGGTCTGGGTTTGAGTCCGGCCAGTGCAGCATATTATCTGTCAATCTCCACTGGCCCTGTCCTTGTTCAACAAGGATAACGTGGGACCCGCCTTTCATATAACATTCTTGTGTTGGGAAAGACGGAAAACCTTTACAACCAAGTTATAACACCAAAAAAGGGAGATAATCTAAATATAACAATAAGGTGTTTAAGTCTTCACCAACCAGAAGTTAGTCCAAGTTTGTAAAGAAATATAAGTGCAGTAAAACAAAATAGGTTGTGATATTTTATTTCCCTACTTAAGATTAAGTTAACAATGAGCAAAAAAGAATAACCCAATAAATAGTATGTCATTTTTTCTTATACCTTTGATTTTGTGTTAATTATACAGAAGATGATGTGATCGGCCCATGCCAGAGGTCTGGAAGTGTGGACATGCGAAGAAGTGAATCACCAGCTCCATATCCCTTGCCAATGCCTGCATATGGGGGATACTTTGCTCCTCTCAATCACTGCCTACCTGAAAATTTTACACCAACTCCAGGTTTCCATAGGTAGGTTACCCCTAACACTGTTAGAGAGGCATCTATCATTTTTGCGTTTTTGAAAGTTAACCACTGGGAGCCCTGGGATGGAGTCAGAAAGGGGTGTTTTGGAAAGAAAATAATAAGAGTAAAAAATGCATGCCTCATCAGGTTTTTCAGAAAAAGTCATGAGAGTCTATTGTTTTTTTTATCTGACGTAATCATATATGAATTTATTTCAATACAAAGTTTTTAAAGATTGTAATGACTCCTTTACCATTTTACACTTTTAACTTTATAGTACCCGCTAACATAAACATAACCCTTTATAGTGATAAAAAAGTTGAACATCTTCCATTTTTATCATTACTGAGATAGACAAAGCTATTCTTTCAACTTTCTTATAAGCATAACGTCATGTCTTTAAGGTTATATATTAAATAAGTCTCTTTTTATATATCAAACCTGTAGAAAAAAAACTATTCATTGTCTCAGTTTAAAATTTAAGGTTGAAATTTTCATTTTAAATATTTTTTTGTTCCAGTTGTGCTGTCGAAAGGTTGAAATTTTACTCTTTTTTCTCCAACATTTGGATTTTGCTTTTTACTCCCAGTTATGCAGTCGAAATTTCAAGTTTTCCTTTTTTCCAGATATGTTACCCAAAATTTCAATTTAACTTTATAGTTATGCTGCCTAAATTTTTAATTTTGATCTTTTTTCTTAGTTATGAAGTTCAAATGTTTAATTTTTCTATTTTGTTGGCCTTTTATGCTGTCCAAATTAATTTTGTTATTTATTGTCTTAGTTATACTGCCCACATTTTGGATATAGCTCTGTTTTGTTATACTGACCAATTTTCAATTTTGTTATGATTTGTTTCAGTTATGTCTTTGAACTCTTCATTTTAGCATAAGTGCTTTAAGAACCTTCCAAATCCATTTTTATACTGTTTTTCTTGTCTGTCATCTTACAGTGCTCAAAACACCTTCACTGTGCACATTTTCAAAAATGTTTGGGCGAGTCTGTCTTAACGTGCAAGGGTGCCTTTTGCCTTGCTTCTAAGGCATAATTCCCCTCAGTTAGTGTCTTCTGAAAACAGACCTCAGTGATAGCCCTCAAATTTCTGTTGCTACCATGGTGATAGGACTAGGACACTTATTTTTTTATCTCACCTGTCGGTGTCACTGTAGTCAGTGTTGGCTGCTGCACTTGATGATGCCACAAAGGTCCTCCATTTCTCTCTGTCTTGGCTAGCTCTGACTACTTCATGAATTCTGAGACCGCTGGTACTAGTGATATTGTCAAGGAGTGATGTAGGCTTTCTGCCTCTGTTTCTCCTTACTTCCATCTTGCTTTGAAAAACACTTGACATGAGATTAGCATTAGCGTTTTACAAGGCATGACCAGCATATCTCAACTATAGCCAATACTTTTAGGGTTATCACTCACTCATAACATCTTCATTTGTACTTATGTCTGTCCATCTCACTCTTAACAGTCTTCTGTAGAACCACATTTCAGCTGCTTCCAACCTTTTATTGTCTGCTTTCCTTTGGGTCCATGCTTCACTGCCATACAACATGACAGGCCATACTAAATATCATAGCAGCTTTATTTTGGGATTTGTTGTGATGCCATGCTCTTTCCACATTTAACATTAACAAATAATCTTGCTTCCTAGTATCAGAGCTCCCACAAGTGTGTGGATCCACTTAAATGCACGTTTTTTGCCAATCGGCCGCTAGCAGGGCTTCCACTGATTGTTTTGTTTTTTATCTTTTATCCAAAAGAATGACATTGACAATATTATAAAATGTTGTCTATACATCCATTAACTATACATATCACAGTCAATGAGTTTAAAAGTATGAAAGGACAATATACAATCTTTAAAAGTATCTTAGTCCTATTTTTAAATATTTTGCTGAAATTCTTTACATGTAAGTGAAGGTCTTTTTATATTCAATTTTTGTCGTGTGTATGTAAAAATGTGTGTCTGTGTCTTTTGAATTATTAAGGTGTGAGGTGTCATAGCTTGATTACTAAAGGCGATTGTAAATATGAAGAGAATGATTAAAGATAGAGGATGATGATTGATAATGCATGTATGTAGGAGAAAAGGGTCAGTAATGAGCCATCTATATACTTTGTAGAGGATGTTGAAAAGGTACAATAATGTCTCTGTTTGGTGTCAGTGAACAAAATATGGAAAAAAAGAATTCCCAAATAAAATCAAGTTTTTGCTCATAGGTATAAAGATCTATATGATTACCATCTGTTAATAATGTTATTATGATTTACTTAGGCAATGACGATTGCTGTATAGCCCTCGTATGCTGTCATTTATTTTATATTAAATGGGAAGTAGCCTGTTAGATTATATATTTCATAGTGGCAAGGTGTTAAACACTTAACTACTAATAAGAAAATAGTGTTCATTGATCTAAAGTCATCCTCTTGTATTTCTAACCTCCAGGAGCAACATTGCTGTCATGCTTCTGTGTGAATTGGTCCTCGATGGCTTAGAAGTTGACTGGTCACCCCATCTGCCTCTCATGCTTCATATTATCTTCCTTGGTAAGTTCTTGTGTGGACACAGAACATTGTTGAATCTTGATATGATGTAAATAATCTATCGACACTAATAACCTCATCTGATGATGTGACTTATTTACTACTAGATATGGCTATACCACCCTTACATAGATAAGAAACACATTCATGAACAAATGAGCAACAGCTTTTTTTGCCAAGCATTTTGGTAAGAACAAGCAAATAAATTGAAGTTTGCATCAATAAATACTTTTATTTAAAGGGAATTTTCAAAGATAAAATGCTGACAGTATAGATTTTTCTTACAGGTAGTAAGATAGATGGAGTGAGTGAATGATATGCTCAAAACAGCATGGAGGAGCATGTTTTGTATTCATAAAACACTTGTATTCAAGAAAAGATATGCAATATGCTGCTTTTACTTGGTTGGAAAGGGACAGCAATATCTGCTTTCAAAATAAAGTCATGACTGCCATCTTAGTGAAAAATATATAAGACTCCTGGATGTTGAGCTGCTGCACAAGGTCCACCCCTTGGAATGTTTTTTTGCTGAGAGTATCTGAATGTCACAGTGGCTACAATCTTGCTCTGAGCCAAGTTATCAGGAGATCTACCATTACTTTTCAAGTGTAGCTTATGTCTTGTCATGTAAACAGGCTATAAACTGATAATGATGATTATCTTACAATCCAATGTCAGTTATTAGTCTCTCTTTGTCAAGACAGCAGAAAGATAAAAGGATGTTTATTCATTCATCTACAAACATGGAAAGAAATATTCGGTTCCTCATTAGAAAAAATCATGTAAGAGTTTATGTTATTATTATTGTTATTCCTGATCACAACGAGTTGCATAAGGCCAAGTTTGATGAGTGTAATGTATTTGTTTTGTGTGTGTCTGTGTGGTTGTTGTGTCAGACAGCACAATAAATAAATCATATACAACTATATTCATGAAATCTTTCGTGTTGATTCGTGTGTAAGAACCCTTTTGAAAATAGTCAAAGGCTATGTAATTTTTTTTTTAGATATTAATTTTTATGTTTCTCTTGCTGTTTAAATCTTAGGTCTAGACCATTCAAGGGCTCTTGTGTATGAACACTGCAAGAAGCTGCTTCAGAATCTCCTCCTGCTTGCCTCATCAACGGAGCAAGTGTCAGTGGCAACCTCACGGCTTCTGTTGTCCTTCCGTAGCTCTGTGGCTGACACCATCAAGGTCATCTCAGAAGACAGGGATGCACAACTTACACTAGGTGAGATAGAACAAAGTTAATTAATGACTTGATTAAGGCTAAATACTGAAACACCCTTTTTCAGTCTAAATGGAGTCGGCATGCCCAAAAGACTCACTTAGTTATTGGTGACGAAAATATGTTAAAGGCACTTGTTATGATAAGTCAAACATCATGAGTTACAGTAATGCCTTTATTTTCAGCATCATCAAACTATTATAAATCTCCAACAATATTTAATTTATGACAAATGCTTTGACCTCATATCCAAAGGTTACATTTATAGGGGGCTCACCTCTCTTATAGTTGAGAAGAATTATTGAATTGTTCTTTAGTATATGCAAACTTAAAACCTGTTATCAAGGCATTTGTCACAAATTATGTGTCATGGAGAACCATAGTCAAAGATTCCACTCTGTTTAATGAAGATAAAATATTCACAGAAACCCCATCAAGAGACCCACACATCCAGCACATCACCAAGTCTACATTCAGTATAGACAGTACTGCCACAATGACCGCTGAGTCAACAGCTGCAGAGTACACAGACCCTGAACAGCTGAGTACAGTGGATGATGTCATCAGGGCCATGCTGACTTTCATGGAATCTAGGTGAGCATATGGGGTGCTGAACGCTATGAACTTTAACCCCTATTGGCACATCCGGGCATCTCAGTTTTTAAGCTTAACTCAAATCTTTGTAATGTGATTGGTTGATTTACATTAATGCGGCCTGTCAGGGTAATACCTACTTTACTTTATTGTGCCATCCCTTCTAAAGGGTTGAGGGGATACTCATCAACACAGATAATAGTAAATAGTAGATTGTCAAGCGCATTGTGCCAGCAGATGGGTCAGGTAGTGTGCTATATGAATGCTCACTTTTTTTTTTAATCAAAGATTCATACTTACTTGTTTGGCTCCTTGCTTGTAACAATCAAAATATTTATCTTCAATCAACGCTGTCATCTATATCTCACATGACCAAATTCAATTAATCAGCAAAGTATTGAATGCTGCAATTTGTGCTGATAATGTAATCCAATAATTGTTTTAATTATTGTGAACTTAAAAAATGTATAGTTTTTTTCACTTTCAACTTGTCAATATCATCAACAGAAAAGGACGTCCATTATGGAGCTCTGAGGATATAACGCCTAAGATGTTAAGTACCCAGAGTGCAACACACCTGAGTTACTTCCTCAAATGCATGGTCAAGTGCTTCAAGGAGTTGTCACCCTTGGCCCTGGTGGAACAGCGGTGGTCACAGGTGTCTCTTCAGTTGGCGTTATCATGCTCTTCACGACATTACGCTGGACGATCTTTTCAGGTGACTTTAGTTTCATTTTTCATAGACAGCGTTTTCATTGAAGTATAAAAAGCATGTAAGCATGATGCTTCTCCTCAATTTTTTTTACTAATTTTCCTTTATTGATGCTAAAAAATATTATTTCATACTCTCAAGGCTTAATGACTTGAATTGATATCTTTTAGGGCATTTATATAATTTATTGTTGTACCACACCAAGATGATAATGATTATGTGGAAGCTGTGGTTGAAGAATTTAATGATATAAATTTATAAACCAACTACCAGTAAATTTCATTCACTTTTATTTTCTGAAATCTCAAAAATAGCACAAAATGCAGAGAATTTGCAAACTTTTCATTTGTTATTATTTATTTTAATAACAATGGGATTGTGTACATATTTATACACACAATAATTCTACTTACTCCCTTTCTCTACCTCACTCCCTTTCTCTACCTCACTCTCTTTCTCTATCTCACTCTCTTTATCAAACTGTTCACTTCCTGTTTGATTTTAATGACTAAATTAGTTCATATCAATTGTTTCTCGACAGATACTGAGAGCTTTACAAATTCGCCCATCGACACAGATGTTGTCTGACATTTTGTCTCGGTTAGTGGAAACAGTGGCTGAGCAAGGGGAAGACATGCAGGTATGTTCTAGGTTAACATTTTACCATTTACAACTAATAACTTTGGAATAAATGATGTTCTGTTTCAGCAGGTTTTCAGATGAACCGCTGTCTCACAAAAATGCAATTAAACACATACAAATCTTTAATTTGTGTCATAATGTCATCCATGAAGAAAAACATCTGAGGAAACGGAATGTGAAAAACATATTTTATAGGACACCCCCTTATCACCCTTACAAGGCAATATCTCAAAACATTTAAGTGCAACAAGTCAAACCTTTTGAACAGATGGGTTACATACCATGTCTCATGTTACAAAAAAATAGCAAAAAGATTTGTCAAATGATTAAGATAATTTGGATGCTTTCTCAAACCCATGTCGAAGAATTAAATAATTAAAGAAATATTAAAACCATTTTGAGCTTGTAACGTTTTGGAGAAATGTTTTGGGGGTAATGTTTATATGATTTAGAGCAGCTTGTTGGTTATGACTGAGTTTAGCAGTTTAATTGCTGTTAATTTGGTTGTTTTTTCTTTCTTGATTTTTGTTTTTTATATTTGTTATTGTGAAATGGGATCAATTTAAATTCTCTTTTTTTATCAGGGTTATGTCACTGAGATGATGCTCACCTTGGAAGCATCAATAGACAATCTTGACCTTGAGTTTAGGCCTATTGATTTTATGCGGGAGCTGTTCATGTCCACTCCAAACCTAGCCAAAGATGCATCTGAATCACGCCGCAGTGCCATCACAGCCCCAAAGCAAACACAACAGCATTTTAGGAGCACAAGCTACACAGTGTCTGCATATACACAGAGGGCCTATGCTGGAGGAGGTAGTTAAATCTTTTCTCTACTGTTTCAAGTTCAAGCTAATTAATTATTTTCTCAACATCAGACAATGTGACTCACTGATGCAATACACCCAATCCTTTTTCTTGTCCAAATTTTTTTTTTTAACTTATCTTTCACAAAAAGATATATCCCTTTTGCCCCATTTGTTAGTACCTTGGAGTTGCTCTATTTGATGCATGATTTACCCACCTTGCCCTTGTTAAATTAGTGAATGTTACTTACCATGAGCTTTTTTACTGTTGAAATGGTTTTTGATGAATGTTTCACTGATATTTTGCCCTATCAATTTTTGCCTTCCAATACTGCAATTAAGATGCAAAAAAGTTATCTAGGTTGTCGTTTTGGAAGTAATGTTTAATTATGCATTGGTAAGAGTTTTTTTTAATCTTCGTCTAACTTTTTAGTCAGGAATAGTTTAAGAGTTACCCAAATATGTGGGTAATAGCTAAGTTAGATTAATAAAAAAAGACATTTTGATTCTTTTTTTTTGTAAATTAGCTTTGTTTTGAGTAAGGATTTCAATAAAAATGAGTTTTACTTTTCTACACAAAGCAGTTGTACTCATAAATGTTATTGTTTCATTTGAGTTTTATATTTGTCTGATGTTCAAACACATTTCTCCACATTTTTGAACTTTTAAAAGAAACATTATTATGCATTGACGTTTGAATTTCACTTGCATGCCGTTATGCTTTTTAAAAAACCCATTTGACACACCTACCTTGTCACCATTATTTTTTTTATGAATTATTAGTAAACTGCAATGTGTGATCCTGAGACTCTTTTTTATTCCTGTTTGAGATCTTGCATGTATTTTGCTATAAGCATTAGACGCCCATATGAGAATAAGGATGGCATGAGAATGTTAAGTTAGAAGCTTTAAGTTTAAGATGACTTGTCATTTAAAAGTTATAGTAATTCTTTCACTTCCTAAGTTAGTGCAACTTAGGATGTTGGAACTAAATACCAGAATGCAAATAATGACTTTTTAAGCCTCAGGGTTGGAATGATTTTTTTGATTTCAATCAAATGATTTTTATAATTATTTGATTTTTGTTATTTATTTGGTTTTTGTACACTATTGGGTGATTTTTAACTTTTTGAAAATAAAAATCAATGATTTTTTAATATTTTTCTTTAAAAAACAATAATTTCAGCTTCCTGTCAAATAAATAGTTATCTTCATACTAAGACATCATTAGTGACATTTCAAATTTGTGAAAAAATCCTTATTTTGTTCCTTCTGTTTAATAAAAATCAAAAGAATCAAGAAAATCAAATATATAGATTTATATATAAAAATGCCTTGTATGACATGGTATCCAGAACTTTTGATGATATTTTCATAATCACCCTGTCTTGTTTTCCCATAAAAATGTATGTATTCGACTCAAATATTGTTCTGCCTGGGTTTTTCCGTGCAAAATGTCAAAAAAGCGAATCAAGTGCTTATGCCTAAGTTTTTATAATGGTTTAAGTACTGAATGTTTAATCTTTTGAACCATCCTCTGGGTTTCCCTAATGACTAGGATTATACAAGATCTGTAGGTCCTTTCACCTTTTTTTCTCTGGTCAACAACATCTCTTGCTAATTACAGACAAGGGAACACGAAGGTTGTCAGGTCTACGTCGCAAGTTGTCAGGGGGATGTCGCAGCAAAGTTTTGAAGAAGCCCTGGCTGAAACCGAAAAAATATTACGATGAGGATGAAGCATTTAGTGATGGTGACCAAAGCGTTTGTCGCAAACACGTTTTATTATGCAAAATTTTCATTTTGAATATCTAAACATGTTTAAACATGGTTTTCTTTATTTTTGTGTGAGGTTTCTAACCCAGTGGTATTTTCAAATGACCCTGTGTTTCTTCAGCCTTGTCAACTAACAAATTTTGAGCTATTGTTTTTATCAATTTTCATTAGAAGTGTGGCTTAAACTTTTTTTGCAAACATACATGTGATGGCATTTTTTCACGTTTTTTTGCACTGAACCAATTTTTATACTTGACATGGTATAAGGTAATTAATGTACATGTAGAGTAGAATCGAACCATTCTTTTTACAAAATGGTTTCTCTTATATTTGCAATTAAGATGCACCATTCTTTATTTCATAGATATGCTAAGATATGATAGGGAAAAGATGGCTTAGTTAGATTTTCACTAAGAGTGGTATTCTGTCCCAACTGATTTGTTATTTTTTTTAATTGTTTTAGATACATGCTATGTTTGTCACTGTTTGTTCCCTAATGTTGCAATTTTCCACTTTTTAAACTGATATTTTCTTGTTGCTATTCAAATGCCAATCTTTTGCTTCAAAACTGCTGAGTGTCTAAGAGTCTGTTTGAATTTGAGCATCAATGTTTTATTTATTCACCATCTCAATGCATTGTTTTCTTTAGTTTCTTCTTGACATATTTTTGGTGACAAGTCTAATTGTATTGAGGGAGGAGAGGATGTGTGTGTCTGCTCCTTTACTCATATTATTATAAGAAAAAAATGTGTAATAACAGAGAAATCCAGTGTTCTGGTGAGTATGTAACACTTGGTAAAAATGTCACAGTTAGGTCAGATTCGATCGGACAAACTCACTTTTCCGACATAATCACAGTGAACAGGACATTTTGGATATTTGAGATCTGACTGTACATATTGTGTGTGGATATATTACAAATCAACCCCTCTTCACATCATCTTAAACATTTTTCTGCTGGTTGGTATAAAACGGAAGTCATTAGAATTGTTTTTTGGGGTGTTAGCTTTGTTATTGTATACTTTACAGAGAAAAGTATGCGTTCTAGGATCAAGAGTAAGTACTGTGAAGTCCAAGTAGTGGCTTGGTTATGGGTCTCAATATAACGTCTTTTTGCAATGTAACATTATCTTGAAACTTCTTTCCCAAACTCTTTGTTATTTTCGTTAATCATAATAACTCTTCTTGATTAATGTGTAGACTCACAAGATATGTAAATTGAGATATGATGCATTTTTTATTCTAGAAATAAGCACGTACCTGAAGATGAATAACTGTTGAAAGAGGGGGGAACGTTTGATCGTTTTTGGTCAACTGGATTTTGAAAAATATGAATGTTTTAATAAGTTTTTTTAAGTTTCCCTTCGACAAGTACTATTGTAAAATATGCGTAGATGCACACATCCTTTTTTAGTGGGGACCCATTGGGTATCTTGCCCTCCCTGGAATTGTCAACCCGCAGAATTAAAGTATGTGTACTTCTACATATAATGCAGAAGATCAGAGACAGATGGCAGACTGTTGTCGCAAGAAGTGGGGTTACTGCCGCTCGCGGCGATGGAGACGGGTAACAGGTGAACTTAAAACGCACAGCTAAATAGCTTTGTACACTCTGCATCACTAACTGTTCAATATTGATATTGTCAAAAGTAGTAGTAAAGAAGATATGATCGAGTTAGGCTGAGAGTGCATCAAGAGATGTGTAGATATATCACCAGGTGACTGAAGAAAGGGAGGTCCCTTGAATAAAAAATTACTAAAGTAGTTATCTAAAATATATAAATACTGCCCAAAAGAATATCTTCCTTACAAAACAAAAAGTCAGTTGTACTTATGTGTTAGTGCAATAGTAAATTTTAAAGGTCTGAGGGAGCTTTTGTGATTGGAAATATATTTTTACAACTATAACTTAAGCATTTTCACTAGCTTTGATTTTTGTGTATTAAACATTTTTTTGAGTGTTTTCATGGCGTTGATATCGGCCAGATTCAAGTAAATATTAAGTGTTGCTAAGTAGATAGAGGTTTTATTTGGACAGTGGTTAGTATTTGTGAAAACCATTTCATATATATATGTCTTTATATCAACGCTTTACTGCAATTCCTCCCAATTGCATTGGATTTATTGCATAAAAAATTTAGACTGCTTAAGTGTTTTAAGAAAATTGCACCATATAATATTATACTAGCATGTCAATGTACCATGTTTAGATCCCTCGCTGAATTCACTTCAAATATCTGTTTTATTATATACTGGCTGTCAGTGTAGTTTTCTTTTTTGTAAATGTTAAGAAGAAAATATTTATTGTGGTTTATTTTGTGGTAGATGCAAAGTATTGTTTATGATTGTGACCCAACCACCTTAAGAAACGAACACATTAAAAGGAAGAAAGAAAGAAACAAAGAAAGACAAGGAATGGCAATGCCTTCAACTACACTTGATTATATAAGTCAGATATAAGCATTTTTTAATTGTTAAATGGTAATCATAATAAGAGAGTTATTTATCAAGTATTTCCACAAATTAGCGCTTTATGCATTTTACAATTTCACTAGAAATAAGACTTTTTAATAAAATAAAAATTCATAATTTTTATGCAGCCACCCACCCTATAGATATATGCCTATAATTTGTTAAAAACACAGACTTATAGCTCCTGACGACTTTCAAAATTTCACCTGGAAGGTAAATGGGTTTAAAATCATTCTTATTACAGACTTATAGGTTTAACTATACCAATATATATATATCCTTTCATAATATAAATGTGGAATAAGGGTGCAATGGCTGAGTGGCTAATGACTTGCAATTATATCCTTAACGGACTTTGCAAGTTATTATCCAGATTTCAGATCCAAGAGAGCTGCGCGGGGGGGGGGGGGGGGGCGGGCGGGGCGGGGGGGGGGCGGGCGGGGGGG
>JAUUEB010299796.1:0-12894 GCA_032362205.1 Clione limacina
TATATACCCTAAGGATCAATAAAAATCAAGTCCCGTTGAGTCCTGGGGGGGGTGCAGAGAAACCTCTCATTCCCCCCGACTAATATGACGTCATTCTAAAGAAGCTTTCTAAGATAAGTCGAGTCATCATAGGTACCGGGGGAATTCCATCAAACTTGTTCACTATAGGTCCCGAGCTACTGAACCCGGAGTAGAAATTTGCGTGTGATGAAAATACTTATTCCTGTGGTAGTTCCAGGGTGAAACTTACTCCTCATAATTTCATACTAAGTGCGCAACAAAGGTGTTACGTTATAATGAACAGAATCAAATCGCAAAGCTTAATCTGTCTATTGAAAATGACGTCATATTCAGGTTTGTAGTAAGTAAGGAATGCACCCCTTCTTTTATGTGAATGAGACTTTATACAGTATTTTAACATGCATTCTAACATATTAGTATTAATACCAAATTAAACAGTGATTTTTGAAAATCGACCCTACGAGGAACATCTTATGCTCAATGAATGAGGAGAAAAGTCGTGTAATACAATAATTTGTTTTGTCTACTTTCTCATGAGCAAGAACTTTGAAAGAGGGGTGCGCACATGTTTTACAGTGAACTGTACGTTTTTGCCTTTTTCTATCAGTAGAAAATCTCCAATCATACCACCTCTGATTAATTTGTGTACAATCATTTTTCTTTGGCTCAATTTAACCTGGTAGTTTTCATTAAATCTAGTTAGGTTCCTAATTTTTCATACCATACAACTAATGCAATTATATATCAATGATATTATAAAGTTATCAAAAATTACATGCATACCAAACAGCCATATTGTACACAGTATTGTAATGATAGAAATAATTCTCTTCTATAAAAAAGGATCATGACTGATTTGCTAACGGTTGTAATACAGTTTTGAAGAAATTATCATTCAAAATTGTTTTTCCCAATTACTTATATTTAGCAAACAAATATTCAAATATATAAACATTCTTGATTAACCATCAGTTAAGGAAGAGAAGTCAGGCAAAAAGAAATGTCTCACAGTAATCATGATATGATATTGTCAGTGATCATTTTCATTATTTCATTTGCTGAGACATTGACTCAGACTTCCCAACTATTTTATTTGAGAAACAAAAAATGTCCTTACCATGTATGCTTTTCTTGTGTAAATGTGTCTGTACAGCATAAATTGGAAATACACAGGGAAGAGCAGAGGTGGTCCAACTTTAAAACAAAAAGAGAGATTTTCATTAAAATAATTTAAAAACTATGATTTTTCTAATGAAGTTCATATCATACTTTGAGTTGTACACATAGCTAGGTTGTTAAAGTGTTCTTGCCGGAGTCCGAATAAACCAAGGCTTTAGGCAAATATATTCTGATCTATTTCATTTTTTTTAAAGTGTGCATTTTGAGCAATTCTGCCCACTCAGATAGACACGTTATTGACTGGTGAGAAGAAAAAATCCAAATGTATTAAACAGTGTGAAGCAATTTTGAGACCAAGGCTTAAGCTTCGGCTTGTTTTCAAAGAGAGACTTCTGCTTTCTGACATATCCAAATTCCTGAATTTTCTTTTCCTTAAAGAAGTTTTTTTTTGCTCCAAATCTATTTAAAAGTGTTAAAAGCCTTAACTAGACACTGCTTACAAGGTACACAACACTTTCTTTTACGGAAATAGGAGGATTTTATCTTTTATTGAGGGCATGTTTTTGTAATGAAGACTTCAGCTTTGTGATGTGCTAGGGCTTCAGCATCATATGGTTGCCACTTCGTACCCATATCTGGTTTTAAATTTACATAGATAACCCTTTCACAGCTGGCGCTTTTACCCAGAGATGCCATGATGGTAAAGAAGAAATGAGGGACAGGATTCATAAAAATACGGACAATGTGCAGAAAATGCGGGACATTTTTCAGAAAAAGTGCGATGAATTCTAACCTGTTAAATGAAACAGATTTTGCTCTTTAATGTAAAAAATCCACGATGAGTATACTAAAATGGCCATATCTTGGCCAAATATCAACTGATTTGGATAAAGTTGGTCTCAAATGAAAGTGAAGATGATGCTATAAGCGATAGTGCCATAGATCTACCGGAAAACGATAGACTGCCCGTCTTAAAACTCATGAAAATTGATTCCCGTGAATTTCCGAAAAATTGGCAATAGGTGTACTAAAATGGTCATATCTTGGTTAACGAATTTGAATCAATTTGTCTCAAATGAAAGGGAAGATGATCCTCTAAGCGTTTTGTTGTTTTGTGGGACATGACGTTTGGCGGGCGGGACTGCGGGACACAACCATCAAATGCAGGACTGTCCCGCAAAATGCGGGACACTTGGCATCTCTGTGTACCTAAACTCCTTTACTTTTTTTGACTTATATTGGTTATATTTTCTCATTAACATAATAATATTCACAAAGACATTTGAATGTGTTATGTTTATATATATAACTCCAGAGAAACTTGCTTTGACAACCACCTGTATATAATAAAACCCATCAGAAAGACCATTAGTTCTTTCTTTTCAAGTTGACTTCTCTATAAAGACCTCTCTTGCTTATAGAGAACATATTTCTATGATAATTGGTGGTCTTTATAGATACATTTGACTGTACTATGACTAGATATTTTCTATTAAAATGTCTATTGTAAAGCACAAATCGAACATGTACAAAAAGGGAAAAAATATTTTCTGTTCAACAGATACAGAGGCCGTAATTAGGAGGAGTACTAACATTCTGTTTGTGTATTTCCATAAATTTGTCTTTGATTAATTATAGAAAAAACAAGATGAAGCCTAAATATGAAAAGATAAAATGTCAACTCACTCAAAAAGAAATAGTAGTTTTGCCAGTTGTATGGCATGCTCTTCTTACTACTTTTGGCAACCTCTACAGGCATGTGGTTGCCAACAACAAAGAGTGCTTCTATACGTACATCAGGATCTTTGTCCATCTGAAAAAAACATAAAATGAAAAGTTTTCAAGTTTGAAATCAAGATTCTGGATAGCTACTAAGATTTTACCACTATGTTCTAAATAAGCATAATCCTATGTATAACATGATCTTGACCCAAATATTTGCTAAGTTAATGTTATTGGCAAAGTTTCTTGTAAAAAAGAGACATTTTTTTTAAATTTTCCTTTTTTCCATATTTGAAATACACAGCTGAAAATCTGACTTAATAGATAGCCAATCATTTTCCATTTGTAAAACTATTCATTGAAGCTACAAGTGTGACAATTATATTCAAAGTGAGTTTGTATTAAGAAAAGTAAACAACATTAGAACTAGATATCATTTCTATCATTCTCCTTAAATTAAAACCTTTTAAGACACCTGACCTATGGCAGTACAGTCATTTCTTCTCCTAAGTGTGATGAAATGTTGATAACCTTCTTCTCTTATGCTTTTTCACAGATATGGGCCGCAGTTGCCAGTGGACTCATTTATTTTAAAGCAACTTTAGTTATATTTGGGTGACCACTACGGCATATATCCTTGGAAAAGATTCATTAACCCTAGCTCATGTTACTCGTCAAAACGGTACGTTTTATATTTATTCGAGACCGGCACTGCTCTGTAATGTATGTATTAATGACATATATCGTCATTGTTACCCAAATTTCTCTATGATTAACCGATTTTTGCAAGAATGTGGAGCCTTATAGAGTCAAAGGGCGGTATGAAAAAGTACCAATGATTTAAGTTACATAACAGGAGCACATGGTATTTCTACTTGTGTCATCTCAACTTTGCTCATTACATACCACATTAGGCTTGGCATGGTGTTGGTAGTGCATGTGATTCCACCAGCCAGCAGATGCACCCTGGAAGAAAAAAACAGACAAATATTTAAAGTACATTTCAGACCAATTCAAAAGGAAAAGGAAATTGACAATGAGATTTTAATAAATCTGTTTTTCTTACAGTTTTCCCTTTTATCAATTGAACAATATATTGTGATTCTATGATTTGAAAATGTAGATTGATTATTTATATACAAAATATTATTATTTTATGCTAGTGCTGAGAATTGATAAACAACAATGTTTTTATATTTTTAGAAGAAATTAACATAGACCATTGCCTAATGTTAAAGAAGATTGAATTAACATTAATCTTCTTTAAACCTTATCAATCTCATTAAAGTTTACTCTTAGACCATGTAAAAATATGAACTACTTTGTCATCATTACTTTCAAAAATACCACGAGGCAGGTCTTATGGTCTTATTTTTGTATTCTTCAACATATTGTAGTCAAATCAAATTGAAAGTTCTCCAAGTGGTACATAGGTTCCTTATAATACCCACAAAACACATCTTTAAAGAAATTGGAATTTTCATTTTTATATACATCAGATTTTTAAAAGGTTACCTTTGAAGTAAACAAATCAGGAATTTTATCATTCAAATCAATTAGAAGGGTGTGAAAATAATATTTTGTAGGTTGCGTTCCTTGTCGAAAATATGATGAGGCAACTATAGCCTGATGTCTACTGTAATAGGAAACACTAAGCTCTTTAAACATCCACCAACAACTTTAAAATGCCTTTTGTTTTTTAAACTAATGTACTGAGTGTGTAAACCTCTCAAAAGTAACAAATCACAAAAGAAAATAATATCCTGTACATTCATTTATACAAAATATAGATATTTATATCAAATTATAGAGAACATTTTCTCAAGATTGAAGATGGAAAGCATTGTCACACCCAAAATCAGTCCCAACTTTTTTTTAAATCATGATTTTTAAAACTTTGTCATTTTCATAATGAAATAAACCTGGAATAGTGCAAAAGGATGTGAGTGATTAAGGGGTTAAATGAATAAATAAATAAACTACTTAAGCGACTTGAAATGAAAAAAAAATAATACAAATGGCATCATGGAAGCAATTCAAAGTAGCTAGGAGCAAAAAGCATAACTATAACTATAGATGAGAGAATGGAATAAGAGGCAGCATACATGCAATGCTTATAACATTTTTTAAAACATTTAACAATCCCATCACCTATAAATAATATTATAGGATGTACCAGAAATGATGCTACTAAACCTTTTATGCATTGGTCAATTAGGATGCAAGTTGTTTCACGTTTGTTATTTTGGAATATCCTAGGTATAATCTGGTATGGGTTCAAACTCATGACTTTTCTTTCCCAATTTTGGGACTCTAGGCAGCAACACCTGTTCCTTTTCATCTTCCTAGGAATAATCCAAGGGAGCTGCTGTTTGGAGAACTTCAATTGAGCATACCTAATATTTCACACTCACTGCCTATGGTCTACCTGGGTCAAGTAATGAATTATAGGTAAATTACGTTTCGATAGGACACATTGTCTTGAACTTCTTTCTTTCTTATAAAAACTGCTGGCCTTAAAACTGACTGACACTCTCACTAAAAACTGAGGTTCACTTAATTTGGAAAGCTGCACTTAAAGCAAAATGGTTGTCTATAAATCACATGAGGAAAAGCAAAGGATAATCTTAAAAATTCTGAAAGTAACATTTGTATCTACACACAAACAGGGTAATAAACAAAATTAGAAATGGAAAAGGTTAAGATTAGATGTGGTAAAAACAGGTTAGTCACATTTTAAGAACATAGTGTGTCCAAAATATGTGGCCTGAAAAGAAGGATTCTCTTCCCAAATATAGGGATGGATAACATGTTCTAAAACATCAGATGAGGATAGCATGCCACAGTATAACCTTTTTATCTTTTGTTTGATCATCACAAAGCTATTAAACTATCAAAGAATCTACAGAAGAATGACACCAAAATAAATACAGTGCATATTACAAATGATCTTAATCAAATTCTGAACATGCAAAACCAACCAATGGAACTCCAATAGCTCTGAACATTTACAAAGCTTATAACATATAGAAAAGAAGGGAGCTTAAAAAACAGCTACAACAACAAAAATCCTTCAAAGAAACCATTAAAATACATGAACAATAAAAGCAACATTTTAAGGCAGCTTCTTTCGAGAGAAGACCATGGAATATGTAAATATGTGAATTATTTCCCCAACAACAGAGGCACAGCATAACTTCTTGTACTTTTTTATCCCAAAATTTCATATCAACAGAAAATCAGGAAACGAAAATAATAGATTTTGTGCATAAATTATGGGAAACTCTTAATACTTGCTAAAAGAAACTCCCAATACTTGCTAAAAATAAACTCATAACACTTCCAAAAAGAAACTCAATCATGAATATTTTTCTAAAACCAAGAAAGACTGGTGCTGGTCCAAATTTGAAAAACAATAATAAAAAAGATATCAATATAAACATATTCACGAGAGGAAGAGATTAGTTAACAAAAGTTATAATTCTATAGAAGGTAAATAGAGTGATATACATACCATCAGTATACAGACAGCTTGTTAAGAGTGAACAAATATGTTTTATTTGTATCCTTTGTTCACTATAATTTTGACAAAGTAAATTCTTATTGTTAACTGCTTTTAACGCACTCATGTTTTGCTCAACGTTTAGCTTTAGACATCTTTGAGTTAACACTTTAGCACTATCCATCTTCAGAAGGTACTCTTTATTAAGACTGAAGAGTGCTATAGTTTTAGGTAGAGCGGTTAAATTTTACCAGGTGGCATCTTTTTCGGCTACTCTTCCTTTGATTTTCAACAACCAAGGGATCTTTAGAGTGTGCAACATGCTCAGTTAAAAATTGCTAAAAGAAACTTTTAATACTTGCAAAAAGAAAGTGGAAATATTTTTAAAAAAAGAACTCATAATAATTGCAAAAAAGTACTTGTAAACTTGCAGAAAAAATGTTATACTTGCTTAAAAAAAACTTTTATACTTGCAAAAAGAAACTCAATCATAAATAATAAATATTGTTAAAAAACCAAGAAAGACTGGTGCTGGTCCAAATTTGAAAAACAATTATAAAATAAAGATATCAATAAATATATATATTACGAGAGGAAGAGCTTATTATAAAAGTTATGTTTCTATATAAGGTAACTAGAGTGATATACATACCATCAGTACTAAGACAGCTTGTTAAGAGTGAACAAATATTACAGAAATACAGCAGAAAATCATCAAGAACAGAAAATTAATAACTGACTGCATCCCCCCTTCCCTCTGCTTTAATCATTTTTAGAGACCCTTCCTCATAAACTTCCAATCATCATGTTGAAAATATTATAGCTTTAATGTGAAAGGAAAAGTAGTGGGAATAGCGAATCTATTTCAAACTCCTAAGAGTAATTTATAAGAACAAAACACTGAAAGTATTTTTATTTGTATCCTTTATTTGCTATAACTTGAACAGAGTCAATTCTTATTGTTGGCTGAATTTTGCGTTAGAGTTCTGTTTTTTACACATTCATGTTTTGCTTAACACATGCTTTGAGTTAACCATTTAATGCTTCTCTCAACCAGAAGGGCAGCAACCATCCGTCTTCAGAAAGTACTCTTTATTTAGATTGTCAGAGTGCTACAATTTCTATGAAAGACTTTTGAATTTTGCTGGGATGCCACCTTTGATGGCTATTCTTTCTTTGATTTTAAACCATTAAGGGATCTTAAGCATGTGCATTGTGCATAGGGGCCTACATTTTATTGTCTGTCTCCAATATGTTTAGGAGCTTGATCCTGGCTACCAAGTAGGATCTAGAGGCAATCACCAATAATAAAATCTATTTTTCATGAGGGGTATGAGGGGTAAGCACTGTCACCACATAACATGATGGTCACTTATTACAATACACTCTTCTTCAACTTACATCACAAAAAAGGAATGAATAACAACACAGTTGTCAACTCTGAATGATCAAAATGGGGGGCAAGTTCCATTCATTTTAAATAACTAATGTGTTCGCATGAGACATTAGAAAAATTGTGAAAGACATAATCAAAATCTATTACAGAAAAAATTTGCAAACTCAAATCCGATACAAGAATGAAATGTTGAGGAAAAAGTATTGTTTCTTTAAATTTCTTTTGTGTTTGTGCATAGTGCTTTGGTAGGTTAGGTTCAGACACCACAAAGCATTGCCACCTTGCCCCTACCAACATTTTAATGAAAAGACAATATCCACAATACAAGTTACATGAAGATAAGGTTACCTCCATTAAAACGACAGTATATCTATTTGAAACTTTTAGTCGCCCCTTACAACACACATTATCTCACGTATATCATTTAAAGTGTAAGATGGTAAATACAGCAGCAGCATATACTGAACAAACTCATAACTCTGGAAAAAACAAGAGTTGACAAGATGATGAACCAAATAGTTGTGCAATAAGTGCAATAGATTATAACCTTGGTTTATAACAAGTTAAGAGACATTTCAAGTATTTAAGAAAGAAAGGGCAGTGAGAATAAGAAATAATAGAGTAAGGTTACATGCAATGTATAGTGGAAGCTAATTTAGAAGTTGTGAGCTGATATGGAGGGGTTCTTTCTCCAATATGATGCTTTTTTAATAATATCATGCTTTATTCTCTCCAAGCATAATACAAAAAAATCGAAGAAAGAAAAAAAAGGGAATTTTGAAAAGTGTAATTAAGAGAAATTTTGACAAATTACTCTTTTGAAACATAGAATTTGCAAATTTAACAGAAAAAAGGGCTGTTGTGCCATTTCAGTAAATTGAAAGATTAGAAAGCAAAAAAATACTCCATTTAGTTTAGCATTACCACTCAGCTTGGAGAGAAATAAAATAGAGAAAAGTTGAGCCTTGAAGGCCAGAGTATGTGTGTGATGAGCTAATTAAAGATAATTCTTGGTAAAGAACCATCCTCTATTATAGAACTAGTCAAAATGTCACCAACACATGCCAAGAACTAAGTGATACAGGAAAAGTAAACAACTTTGGTTTGGATTAACTGTTGAAAAGATCCAAGTTAAGTCAATGATAATTTCACTCAGTATCCCTTTATGACCATTAGCAAGTTTAATGACATAAATTTTATAATTATGGCATAAATTGTGTTTTTCAAAAAGTCACAAAATAGTGAGTTTCAACCTTTTGATCAAAGCTTCACACATTTCGGATCCAATCAAGTATTTGGTTTTCAAAATAAGAGAAGTGTTTTTTTTTGATACTTAACAATTATTTCAAATTTTGCTGACAAATTGCATTTCCTTCTAAAAAAAAGGTTCAAAAAAAGTAAAACTTTCAAACAGTTTGAACAATTTCTCTTTGAGTTATCTGTTTCAAAGTTGCTTATTTTCTTTGGGTCACCAAGTACATGGTTGAACCTTACTAACTCCCTTCATGGGCTTTGAGCCCTTGGTTACCTTAACATATCCAATAGTCAAATGGTGAAAGAAATGGTTCCATTTTGAGTGTTTGAATACAGACAAATGTCCATAATCATGTTGAGACCACCCGACTTGAGCCTGGTTAGGGAAGACATACAGAGTCACCTCAGAAAAATCTCAGACAATTGGTCATTAATTAACCATGCTTAGAGCCTTGTGGTGACAGCAGACTTGGTGGCCATCTAACCTATTTGCACATCCTAATACAATATTCATGTG
This sequence comes from Clione limacina, assembly GCA_032362205.1. Taxonomy (NCBI): domain Eukaryota; kingdom Metazoa; phylum Mollusca; class Gastropoda; order Pteropoda; family Clionidae; genus Clione; species Clione limacina. The sequence goes on from JAUUEB010299796.1 coordinate 9,532, forward strand.
TACATGGGTCAACATCACAACTTTGGGAAAAGCAATCTGTCAAACTGTGGATGAACGGGTTGTGGGGAATAAGGTTGTGGGGAAACAGGTTCTGGGTTGGTGAACAAACTCAAAATGGATTCTATTAATGAAAACATTTTTTTCTAAATTGTATTCATTGGTACATGCTATATTTTAATATATCTGTCTGCATTTATTTGTGGTTGATGTACAAGATAAAAGGAGTGGCAGAATAAGAAAATAGATTTGATCAGTTAATAAACTGCATTCGACTCTTCAAAATATCCATAGAAACTTTGATCCACAGTGTAGGAACATTAAAGAAACAAAAGATTGAGAGAAAGTGTGAGTAAGAAAGAATATAATGAGAAAGATATTTGACATTTGACTAACTCTTATGTTAAAAGAGCACACAACTAACTAACTGGTGTAGGTTTGGAACAATCTAGACAGTATCAAAAGGAAAAACAAACATCACCATTGTAAATAGAATATTAAGATTAATAAGGCTTTTAAAAGAAGTTGAGCCGTAGAGTCCCCTACAAATTTTGAACGTCTCTATTAAGTCGCCGAAAAACCATCTGAATTCCAATAAAGGCAATTTTAAAGTTATCAGTATTATGTTTTAGACAAACTCATACAAATCTGTCCATTAGCAAAGAATCAAATTTTGGTTGAAAAAACGTTCCCACCTTCTTTCCTTAATGCTAAACAGAAATTATGAAACAATACCCTTGGATTGAAGAAAACTCTTAATCGATTGATTTTCAACATCCTTTTTGTCAGCAATCAGAAAAGGTTATTGTCTAGTATCAATGACCTTAAATGCACCCCCCCCCACAATTCCATGCATACAAGATCTTTATTTCTTATCAATCTTCTGATTGAGACAATGTCAATCACTATATGGATTTGAACCAAAGACACTTCACAGACTTGAGAAAGAACTAAACCGCTAAAAGTCATTATCATCTTGAGTCTTAAAGATTACAACATAAGGTTTTAATGAGACTATTATGGTGAATCTCATTGAGACTCACAAGAAGGAAACACAAACAGCAGATGTAAATGAAAGCCTGGGGCAATATTGTGCAATTCTTTACATAAACACTTACAATATGACCAGAGAAGTCAACCCATAAGCCTGATCTTATCAGTACAAGCTATAGAGTCTATGCAAATGAGTCTTTTGGGAAATCAGCCCCTATGGCTACTCAACATACTAATGACAACAACCTGGGTGTGGAGAAATAATGACAAATCCCTGTTAGCTAAAGCTTTCCTATGAATGTGACCAAAGGCTAACTTTGATTTGCTACAGAATTGGCCTAATTTGAAACACACTTTGATCGAAAGTCTAAACTTTAGGACATTCTTATTCTTGTTGATTTGTGCACCCAAAATTGTCAGAAAATGAAAAATTGAGAAATGACAGAAAACTCTCATTTTCTAATATATTGTCTAGTACTGTCTGTATGTTATCACACTGTAGCTCTGAACCTATTAAACAAATTGATAAATTAACCACTGAATAATGTGTATCTACATGATTACAAGTAACATCCCCATATCTTTTCCCTCTTTCAAATATCCTACTACAACTTCCTTTTCTTTCTCGTTCTTTGACTTTCCTTCATTACTATGACTCTACTCTATGACACCCAGGAGTCTATTAAGCATTTTATATAAACAGCTTCTTTTATGGAACTTCAGGCATGTGGAACAGCTTGCCAAGACATTGGCTAATTGATTGCTACAACCTTGGTTTCTTCAAATTAGACGTTAATCTTCACTTTTCACAATCTTAACTCACTTACTCAGTCTTTGCTAGATCCTACTAATTCTTGAACCTTACACACTGACAAGCTGAAATCTTTATGGTTTGTCGTTATTAACAAACAGTGCAAAAAATGATCTGGGAAAAAGACATTGACTACAAGCTAATCAAGCAAGTCGGAGGAGCCTAAATTGTCTGACAACGACCTTTCTAGATAATGCTGACAGTTTCTACATCAAAAGCGTGATTTGAACTTGCATACAAATAAACTAAGAACACAATACTATACAGAACACATGCTTCACATTGATTGCCAAAGTGATTCCAAAGAGGCACACTTTATTATGTAAGCTTGAAGAAAAGTGAAAGGGTATAACACATGACACATCCTAATTGTAATATTGAGACAATTCTTTAATGAGCTCATTTTACTTAATCTTGATGGAGAAATTACATACAGCAAATGGTTTTTGCAGGGTGTGTGGGAATAGGTTGGAAACTATGCAGGGGCATGAGTGAACAATGTACTTTTCTTCAAAATGTATAACCATGTGCTAACATTGAAATATTGACTATTAAATATAATATGGAAAAAATCCATTTACGCTTTATTTGTGCATCGGTCTAACTGTTGCTCTCTGGACAAGGACCATGTGGAAGTTTTTGTGAAGATAAAACGTTTACCAAAGAAATGAATGGCTCTAATAGGGGAATGACTAAAAGTATACCAACAATTTTAACTGAAATAGAAACCATTGCATATAACTATTAGTCGCTGATAAAATTGATTTGGAAATATCAGGGAACACAACCTTTACACAACGATTAAACTTAGTTAGTGAAGGACAATAAATAAATTTCACAACATTGATGTCCCCAGGTGCTGTCGCTGTTACCTTCATAAAGCCCATGAGAAAGTAATGTACGGCATGGTCAAACCGTGAATCCTTGAACGCAGACAGATGACCAAAGTCATGCTGTAGCCAGCTGCACTGACCCTTAAGAGAGATATGAGGCCATGATTAATGAAACAAACGTTAAGAAAACAAATTCACACACATATTAAAGTTTGTTAGTGCTATGGCTTACTACAGAGATGGCATAAGATTAAGATCGCCATGCTTGGTGTAGAGAAATTGAGAAAAGTCAAACCAACTAGCATAGATACACGTCTATTAGAGTGTTAGCACGCAAAGAAAATAAATCAATTCCAAAGCATTGATGTTCTCAGTGTACTGTCCCTGTTACCTTCATAAAGCCCATGAGAAAGTAATGTACAGCATGGTCAAGCCGTGAATCCTTGAATGCAGAGAGGTGGCCAAAGTCATGCTGTAGCCAGCCGCATTGAGCCTTAAGAGAGACATGATGCCATGATCAATGAAACAAAATTAGGCAAATAGATTCACCAACGTAATTTTCACACGTATGCACACTCACATGGACCCGAACATACATGTAAACAAACAGTGGATCAACACAAATCTGCTATAGCCACATGCGTGACAGCTTGACTAATAAAAAATACATTTATTTTTAACTTTTCTTTAAATTTACCTCAATCTTCACCATTTTTCATTATAAAACGT
>JAUUEB010299907.1:0-12894 GCA_032362205.1 Clione limacina
CTCTTATGTAAGAGTAGATAATGCTATATTTGTAGAGACAGTCAAAAAATGTCGGCACTGGTATTTGATTTGTGGGCGTGGGGGAATTGAATCTGCCACTGGCGCTATGACTTCTCTTTATTCCTTGTGATCACTGTCTGTGACATTCACATCACAAGATATAAGATAAGATAACGACACGTAAAACATACAAATGAGTAACTTCACAAATGCCGCGATAAAACATAGCCGAATTATCTTCTGTTGAGAAAAACTCGTTTTCTCTAGCTTAAGGCCCTAGACAACAAAATATTACATTGAGATTTTGTCTCCGGGGGTTGGGTGAATGAATCATCCACTGGCAACTGGACTATATAGGTTAGGATTCATAAAAGCAAATCTGCGCATGCTCAATTGATCATATCGATTGGAGATTTTAATCTTCCATTAGCATGTAGCCACTTATTGGTTGTAGGGGTATTCACAAATGTTTACCAACTAGATAAATAAAAACGTTTATTTTGAACATCATCAAATACAATGTCAACAAAAGCTGCTACACTAGGCCTCCGACCTTACCACAGCCATGCTGATTATGGAATATGTGTCTCATAGATATAACATGTTCATCAATGTCATATAATTATTTATATATATATACACCTTCAGGATACATAAACAAATTCGTTATTTGTTCGCATTATTGGGCAAGAATGTTGATAATATGACAGATTATCTTGCGAATGACCAGCACAATGGATAATACCTATGAAACTGATCTACCCATTTTGTTGATAAGTTCATTTGAAAACTATATATAGCAGTCATTAAGCGGATCGTTAAATCAGTATATTCCTAATTCGTATTATTAGATGTTTATTTCTGTAACTACGGTTATATATAACATTTCATATAGTGGATTGAGACAAAGGTCATCACCTGACTTCACACAACTAATGTGATTGAGAGAACAATATACACAAGACGTGTAAAAATCAATGTGTGTTTCCCATTAGTGAGGTATTGTGTAAACTGTGATTATGAATTTCTCAAAGTATGTAGGAGTTGTGGTTCTTTATTGACTGTACCCGAGGATTTATCTGGAGTCGTAATGAATCTGCGGCCTTTTTCTACTGTGCGCATGCGGAGTAAACGACTACTGAGAAGGAAAGTCAAGTCAGATATATTTGTAGATTATGTAAGTTGACTTTTTTGTCTCAATAATAATTATGTTTTGAACCTTGTTAGTTAACCATATATATGTATTCAATTATATACTCTTTCATCACAATTTTTCCGTCAACAGCAAGATACTATTAGAAGGATTATCATAAACATTGTCGTCTTTAACGTAACATTATAAGGTGATATTATTTGTAGATCGGAAAACAAGTCAAAAGAATAATATTTAGAAGCAACAATAAGCGCTCTGCACATTATAGCAAACAATACAAGTTTGTAAATTATACCAACAGAAATAATACAAATATATTCACATCAAAGTTATTTACAATAGATAGTTTTTGTTATAAATACTATTGCACTTGTAAAGATTACCCTGGAGTTACGCATGTTATCTAGTGCGCATTTTTCATAACCAACTAATCAAATTATATCTAATAACCGTAATATTAGCTTTCTATCAAAGTAATAAACAATACACACATTGTCAGACAAGGTTGCTTTTTATACACTATTACACCAGCATTTAAAAATAATGTAACTTGTTTAATACAAAAAGTCGTCGATTCACTCGAAATAACCTTATTAGCCTTAAACACTAAATTGACATACACTTTTGACTACACGTTTGATTATATTCTTGATCAATTCTGAAGGCATTTATTTGTAATACTTATGGCCATAAAACTTGACCCACCTTATTAAAATGTCATAACATAAACCAGGCATTATGCTGATAATGATCATGTACAATGTCAACTGATTTTGTCAATCAATGAAAGACAAAGGCCCATGTAATATCCTGACTTGCCAATATCGTTACATGAACCATGTCAAACATTATATTCATTGTTCCATAAATGACTGAACAAATGTTTTGTTTAACTATAAGAACATTCTTTAAATATGCTACGAAAACGGAAGGCAACTTTATAATGCATTGCGCTATAATGTCACAACTTTTACGTCATTTTAAGGTAATATGTGACACAAAAATAAACAGACTGTGATTAAAAAACATAATGCTTAATTCCGTGCATTTTAGCCACCAGTTTCTGCGACATTTAATGAGTCTTTCAATCATTTATATGAAATGTTAAGCTTGTGGCAAATATAATTAGGTGTGATTTTAAACCTGTGGTTGCACCCAATTAAACTGTAAACTTTATTTTCATAAAATTGCATTTTTAATGCTTCTTACATGCAATTGATTCTTCATGATATACCATTACTTTTTTTCAGAGATCATTCAAACTATTGAATTACTATTAACTACTTGCGACGAGTAAAAGAGCACATAATATGGAACTTTGAATTACATGCTATCAATCTAACGGCAGTGACCGAATGTGTGGTCTTGACCCTTTTCATTTTCAATATTAATATTAAACTTTTGAGGTGTATTCATAAACCAACGCAAACTTAACAGTAAGTGGAGATTACAAACGACGTTGTAAAAGTGTTTTGTCTGTTTCTTGGAAAGTTTCATTTCTTTTGAGGGCAAATAGTCATTTTGCATTGGTTTCAAAATGAAGCTATGGGTTTATTTGTATCCGATCACCTTATGTTTTTTTACACGGCGCTTGTTTGAGGTATTATAAACTATTTTTTGGCACAAATATTGAGTGACGTTTAAACAAGTGCGATATATTTTCAAAAACAGACCATCATGTTTTATGCTTGATTGTAAGTTGCATTCTTTTTCTTTAATTTGATTGATAAATTGAAAAAAAATATGAAAGTCTTGTTTCAAGTAAGTCATACGTTTCATACACATTTTGTCATTGTGTTTCTGTGCACATACTATCGTATAGCGAAGGTTATCTGTTGTCTCAGGTATGCCAACATGGCCGTGGTATGGCATACTCACAATCGAAACCAACACATTGCAACATTCTCTGTTTTGGTATTCAATATTACGTTTCATGTTGTAATTGATTGAATATCTGTTATCATTAACAACTCTTTGATGTCATCAGTTATCGACACATAACATAATGTTTTGAAGGAGAATGATGAGTATATCAAGTATTAAGAACACTGATACAAACATCAAAGACGGAAGAAATATGTCTGAGGATGGAAACGACATAATAATTGTGTTATCATGATCAAATCATCCGTTTTCTCTGTCGCGAGTATAAAGCAATCTTAGCGTTCACGCGGGGAAGATATGGAAAGTTTGGGGCTAATGAGAATGATTAAAAGCCAGTGGCTCTCCAAAAAGCAGTAAAGAGATTATTTGCGTCCTAATTGGATATTTAACATCAGCGTTCAGACATTACTGTGTTGTAGATTGTGTGATCCAGTTATTTAAGCATTGCCCTTGTTTCAATCAGTCTACTCCGTTTTTGAGCGTAACAACACGCCGGTTTTAGTTGTATGGTAAAACACAGTAACAAGAAGGTTGTTATATGCTGTAACAACAGTAACAAAAATCGTCGTTCTAGGTTGCCTAAACAGTAACAACTATGCCATTCTAGGATTCAACAGCATGTACAACAAGGCAGTTCGAGGGCTTATCAAAAGTAAAAACTAGAAATCTGAGTACGTACTCGACACTATGTAAAATAAAACATTTCATTATTGTACCATGTCAGCATTACTTGAATATAACTTTATCAAAATATGTATAGACAAACAATGAGAAAATTAAATTTCTCCTTGGATTGCAATCAATAATACGCTTTAAACGATTCATGAAAAAGATGTGCAAGATTGTGTACTGCGCAAATGAACACAGTACAATGTTCCCACCTGTTCGCACGAAAAATGCGCACCGGTAATAAACGCCTTTTGAACTTGGAAGAAGAAACATGATACGAAATTAAGTAGTTGTCTTCATCGTGTTGATTTACAACATCGTACAAGATTGTACAGTAATGAGTGGTGTAATCTTTGAGTTATCGGGTTAACAGACAGACAGGCAAACAGACCTGTCACATACTCTACACCATTACTTGGTGTCGAGAACAAGATCATTAAATGGCAGGAGCGTAGCCAGAGGGGGACATGGGGAATGCCCCATCCTCATTTCGATTCAAAGTGCTCTTGATTTGCACAATTATTAACTTATTTTAAACATTTCGCGGCCATTGTTCCCATTTGCAATACAAAGTGGCCTAATTTAATGCACCATTCATAACTAATTTCAAAAATGTCGGCGGCTTTGCTATCATTTTTTAAAGTTCATCCAAAGTTGTCCCCCCATTTCAAAATCCTGGCTGCGCGCCTGTTCTATGGTGTTACAATAGTAAAAACAAGTTCAATCTATGACGTAACAACAGAAAAAACATGGCTGTTTTAGCCACTACTGTCTTTGACGTCATACATATTAATAGTAGACAGCACAGACCCCAAACACTTGTTTTTAACAAAGAAGAATATCTCTGACATTTTCTGAACTACGTCATCCAGATTGACTTAATGTGCATGTCTTTTTTATGTATCCGAGAGCTCACCGGGTGATATCATCACACTATTTTATATTAACAAGATCACATTTCAAATATACCGTGACAAAGCCTAGAGGATGAATCTTGAGTTAATAAGTTCAGTGCAATTGTCAAACAGATTGTGAACATGTAAATGAAGTAAATGGTAAAATAAAGTAAATGGAAACAAATGACAAAGCGTAATTTTCAAATACATTGTTGTGACTTTGACCTTTGAATGACCTTGAAATTAAAAAATTAACCTCGGAAATGAACTTGCTGCACCGCAAACCATGTAATACATGTATGATATCTTTATGTTTCATAATGCCTCGTGGCTATTTGAGAAACACTGTGTTGGCCTGAGGGCATGGCTTCATTTCTGTTTGAATAGAACTGAAGTCCTCTCCATAGGCACTCTCCACTTGTCTGATGCCATATCAATATATATAGCGCTTAAATGACCTTTTTCAGTCGATAGTGCTGTAAAACCTAACATAAATAAATAAATATATAAATAAATAAATAAATAAATAAATAAATAAATAGAAACACTGTTAGTTACATTTATCGTATTGGGTGGCCATTTTTGGTTTTGACGTTATAGAAAAAAAACGTACATAATGCACATGTATTATATGAAATGACAATTTAAAAAAGTGTTGCCCATAACAAATGAACATACTTTTGTAAACAAGCAACAACACTTAAAGTACAGCTTATGCTATCATGAAAACTACAGTTCTCCCAAACTGCCATTCTCTCGATCTCACATTTTCCCTTGTCTAATAGGAGCACTTAGAAGCTCATATTTTTGCCGGGGTTAGAGGATTTTCTGGGTTTAAACAGACTTCAAACTGGTTCAGATAATTACAAAAATCAAAGAAAATAAGATGGCTTTTAACCAAAAGGATACAATGACAAGAATTGAGTAGAAACATATAACCTCATGATGTAAAAATAAACCCTCTTTATACAAATCAAAACATAGGATATTCATAGGAAATTGTCTTGGAAAAAAGCTTTTATTTCAGATCAATGTTGATGTCATAAAGTGCTTTTAAGTTAAAGAGGTCGGTGATGGCATACACGTCATCGATGTTATTCTGTTTTCATTGAACTGACCCAAAACAATATTTTTCTAATTTTTTCAAAAGACTTCATTTTTTTTCATGAATTATTTTCCAAACTCATCATCGTTCGCGATCTCTCTATCCTTGGTGTATTTGTCACAACTGTCTATGTATACGTGTGTACTATATTATTATCTAAATTTACCTTTCCCTATTGCTACTTCATGTCTCTTTTGTCATACTTTGTCTACTCTGTCTCATATCTGCTATCTTCAAAATCCACATTTATGGTGTATGATTGGCAGATACTTTCAAGTCGCATTATCTTTTAGAATATTTCTTTTTGAGCATGTGGAGGAAATCAGTTTCGCATTTGGACATTATTGGTGTACAAAGATATCTGACAATAGACAATGAATCAAAACACCTACTAACGCCGCATTTTCTTTAAATCCTATCTAACATGTTTTTTAAGAGGGAGATTGGCATCCTTTCTTCCAGTATGTTTCGTTTTTATTAAACATATTAACATAAGCATAGTAGATACAAAAGATCTAAAAAGACAATTCTATTTTCGAAAAGATATTCGCTGTTATTTGATTTTGTAGATAGGAAATACACGCTTTAGTTTAACAAATATTTAGTAAAAATTATAGTTAAAATTCGATAATATACAACCTGTTAACAGCCTCACTCACTAACTACCTATTTAAACGTTAGAAACTTGGACACTCTCCATTAACTCACAATTTCTACTAACAAACGAAGAACAATGTTTCTGTGTAGGATGTCAAAAAGATTCTACAATCAGACTTATTCTTACATAATGTTCTGATTTTAATGACATAAGAAGAAAGTATTTCAGACGTTAAAAAATCAAAGACATCTTCTATGTCGTAGAGGAAAAGAAAATATTACATTTCATCAACAAAATCGGACTATTAAAAAAAATATAAATATGTAAGTAATAAAATAATATAAACTGTAAAACTATATTTTTTTTTTATAAATCAACTCTCGTCCTTTTATTTTTTTTAACCTTCAAGACTGAACCGAACCAACTGAAACAAAACTAAATCTATTTCATAATAATAATAATAAATGACATTTATAAAGCGCTTTTCCCTGCAATAGGCCCTACACGCTTTACAATGATACAAAACTATCCACATACTCATTCACTCATATATTGTACATCTAACTTACTTTCAAAAAAATGGTGCGTGTAGGCATAGTCAATTTAAAAGACGTAGTAATGAAAAGAGTGATTAAGAGATTTACATAGCATAATGATCATTCATGATAAAGTACATAACTGAGATCATAGGAAATGAATCATTGATAACATAAACATGAAATTATATACTTAAAATATATCACCTGCATTTATTTGACTCAATAGCGCTTTCAAACCTTACATAAATGTTTTTTAAATCAGACACTACGCTTACTTGAGCGACTTTAACTGGACCCAAGAACGATTTTTCATCCTATTTGGGATTCCATCTAGCCTCTCAATTCCACAGTTCTCTCCACTATGCTGTCTCTCTTCAGCACATCAGTCTATAATGACTTAAGGCTTCCTTTGCTGTACTGCCCGTGCGTTGTCTCCCAGGTGAGAACTTGGTTTGCTATGAGCTCAGGATATCTATCGCAGTCTAGTGACCAGTGATGCTACTGTATTACCTTTTCGTCGGAAGTCAAAATACACCTCTTCATTTGTTCCTCAATGTTTTAGTGCAGCAGATGGTCAGAGATTTGTCTAGATACTCTGTCAATGTCCATCAATACACAAGTACCAACTCGACTGTTACTTGGTAGAAGCTACCTTTTACGTCACTAAATATTGTCGATTTTCACATCCTGCCAATTCCATTTAATGCGCTTGATCTGATTTTTTGACTTTGTATTGCCCTCAGTTGATTTCAGCCTCGAGCCAAGTTACCTGTACTTACTTGAGCTGGTAACCAGATGTTATGCTTAGACAGTTATGAAGCCCTGACACTTGTTCCATCATGAATCATGTTTCTTGGCATTTAATTGAGTCCGACCTTGGCACACCCAGTTTTCACTATTTCCCGTAGATTGTGCGCCTGTTCTATATCATTGCATAACAATACAATCCACAAAGACGACTCAGCTTGAAAAGGGTTTATAAAAAGCATTCTCATTGACATTTTACATTCTAAAGAATTGTTCTGCTGATAAAACAGCGATCACGTTAACAAGGGATATGTTCACCGACTTCAATTGTTTTTTCCCCGTTAGGAGACAGGTCAATGTTTCGTATTTTCTTGTTTTGCCTTTGTAAATTGATCAGTTTCTTGGCGGTAATTGATGTCGATGCTCCATATCTACTAAATACCTGTTATATTTAAAGGAAACACTTTTTGTAAATTGAGGTAATTACGATTTCACTGTCGTAGAAGATGTGATCTATAGCCCCAGACCCTTGATCGCGGGGGTTCCGAGACGGGATGAGACAATAGAAATTTGTAAATTGTCTTGCACCAGGTCGGGGATTTAGGGTCCGGGTAAATAGCTGACAAAACAGTAAATAAATTAAAACTTTTTAAACACACCAATGAGAATGCTATATCTATATTATTATCATAAATCAAACAGCTTGTTAATTATATTAAATTATATCAGCATTAAGCTTCAAAATTGTATAAACATTGTTATAAACACTGGATAAGATAAGTCAATGTTGACGTTGTAAATACCACCCTTTATATAAATAACACTCTTTACTACTTCTTCTCTTACTACTCGGCCCGTTAGGGTAGGCATAACAATTAACAATGTCACCATAGTCAGAGCATTGGCGCACCCCTTCGGAACATCCGGTGACGGTAAAGTTGACTCCCTTAGGGATAGGGATTGAGGGAGTGCTCTTATCCTTGTGACTCGAAACATGACATTAGGACCACAAAGGTACTAATGCCTAGCCTGAAGGAGCTGAGGATGTAGGAACTAATACCTAACAATAATGATAACACAACAATCTTTGATGCATCTTAACAATTTATGTCTGGATAAAAGAATGGAGAGCAAGTATATAACAATTCGTATTAACAATCAAATCACTTTTTGTGCACGTTATTACTAACCAGATGGGGTCAATTACAGTAGAAAAGAGCCGGGACCCAAAACAAAAATAACAATCGATAAAGTCAGTTATGCCGTTCTAAAATATACACAATAACCTTTCAGCTTTTTACTTAACAGTTCACTGCGAGATTACCAGTGGTTATCACATCGACCATGGTGCCAAATAAATGTTCAATAAATGTCTAAGCAACTTCTTAAAACCAGATGTCTTTGCATTAACTTGTTTTTGAGTAATTACGATTTGTTATCGTTCAATATTATATTCTGATTATGGTCATCGTTATTAAACCAGTGATAAACAGTACACTTGTCTCCCCTTCTCATACGCATAAGAACACGATAAAGCGGTAAATGGATATAAAATAGTGCCGTCACAACCCTTGTGTCTGAAATGCGTGGTTGTACTCTCTACGAGTACTCATTTTTCTACTTTTTTAATTTTAACTGATGAAAAAATTGAATAATTTCTGAACCGTTAAATTAAAAAACAAAAACATTAATAACCTCATACTCTGAAATCAGGGTTGCAATGGCCAATGCAACTTTTGTCTTACAGAAATACGCAAATTAATCTTTAACTCAAAGAATCAGGATAACAAAGCAGATTATCGATTAGTCATGGCAGTTTTTTGAAATTATATCAATCATGATATTGATTTCATAGTCAAACAAATATGTACATTACCTAGCCTTTCCCCCTAACTCGATTTATATTATACTATATTTTTGGGTCGCTACGCTATTCCAATTTGTCGTTTCGGTCGCTTTGCTCTCTCTCTTTTAATTTCATCATCAGAATTACACAAATCCAAAAAGAACTGAGAAACAAGGGATCCTTCTCTCGAAACAAAGCGATCATGTGACAACCGGGGCTACGCGGCCGGGCATTCTCTCTATCGATCGTCTCGCTGGGTGCGAATCAAAAGTAATTACTGTTTCAAACAACCGTTATAAATGCGGTCATCTATTTAATTATTTTAATACAAATATCATTTTTAAATCATCTTAACAAGCAGCACAAATTAAAACTGCAGACACGCCAAAAGGTACGTGCTTAGCTATCTATAGACCTTTGAAAATTAGTATGGAATCTTTTTGAAGTCGTGCTTTTTGCTGGGGATTTTGGCAATTATTAGTATGCATTTCATAAATAACAATAAAAAATAGTAGACAATTATAATGTAAGATAACAAGTGTAACTGTACTTTGATCTTCAAAAATTATGCTTCCATTTTAAAGCCACACGAGGCAATGCCGTATCTCTCCTACCTTTGGCTAAAAACATATGGGACTTCATATGACATATCAAGAAATATTTACGGGCATGATCTAAAAGTGCACAATGAAAGTATAGCTTTGCGCGCACGATTGATGAACGGAAAGAGAACACTTAAAATAACACTTAACAAGAGTGGGTTGAGTGCTGTGGTAACAATTAAACTAAACCATGTCATAATGGCGCTCAAGGTGCGGACATAATTCAAGAGACAAGATACGTATTTGCGAAATTTTGCCTTCTGTATTTTGTCCGTGTGTACATGAAGCTTATTCAAATTGAAAATTCCAGAGAGTGGTTTAAAAATTGTTATGGGAACAACGCAAATTTGTTTTTCCAAAAGTCGGCCCTTTTCAACGGATCTTTAAGCAATTTTAATTTGAGGTGATTGTTAAACGAAAATGATTTGAAATGAGGTCATTGCCCGATTTTGAACGATGACGTCAAAATTATCGTAAGTCCTCTACAATTTGGGGTTCCAATTGTCTCTTTAATTTTCACAAGCAAATAAATTGTCTTAATTTGTTCATTTTATTTAAAATAATATTTCTTTATAGCCACTAACCAACACATCTCACCAATCATGTTGTTCTGCGCATGCGCATCTAAGGCATACAACAATATGTTGAGAATTGCTAAATTTGTTCAGGTTTGATTCTGATCTTTTTTGTTTTACTTGGTGTTGTTAGTATTCACAATTCCTGAGTAAGAGATGAATGTGTATCACTTTTCAATACGCCATCGTACTTGGCTTTGTTATAAAATGGGATAAGATCTTACAAGCATCGTGTCTAATCTTTTTCGTTCGTCATCATTCAAATAAGACGCCTCCAGACCAATGAATCAAAGAAGAGAATGAATCATTTTTTACCCTAACCGAAATTGGTGTTTCTGTCTTTCAGCTTATGAAAATCAATTTGTGGTGGCTGTTATCTAATTTGGTTTTCCATTTCAAGAAAAACCGACGATTACCAGAATACTTTAATAGTTGAAATTGGGTTTCATTAAGTCTGAGAATCTTACAGAATTACCGCTGCCATTATATTTAGTTGAAAGTTTGATTGAAAAATTACAAGACACTGAAGTGTTTGTCTACACTGCTACTTTGAATCAATTTAATGTCTACAATTGTGAACTGCCGTTATGAATATAGGCTTATTCTTTTCATTTTACCGCAATTATTCTCACGTTTTTATCTCTTCTGTTTATTTATATATTTTATAAGGTAGAATGTGTGTGTGTGTTTGTTCAGGCAAAAGTCGGCTATTTTCAAACGGATCTTCACCAAATGTTTGATGGAAGTCTAGTATTGACCCGAACAGATGCCACAGAAATTACATAACGAAATGTTGATTGATATCGTTACGAATGTCGGTTGGTATTTTCAGTATGTATTGCTAATTTGTTCAAGTGGCTTGTCCAGGCAAAAGTATGCTATTTTAAAATTTACTTTTACCAAGTTGTGTGTTAAGGTTTGGTTCCGACTCAGAGTGAAGAGGACATAAGGTCATTGAGAAATTGTGAACGATAACTTCATGAATAATTTGTGTTAGTGTTTCCTATTCTTATTCTATCTGTTAGTCAGTTTTTCAAGTTCGTTGTTCAAGCAAAAAAGTCGGCAATTTGTTATGTGATCTACACAAATGTGTACTTTGATTTGCGTTTCTAACCGAGAATGATGGTGATTTAAGGTCATTGCGACATTTTGAAAGATGACTTCACAAATAATGTTTGTTTGTATTTTACCGGGGTTCCGATCCAGCACCATTTTTTCATTCCGATCCAGCCCCATGTTTATATCTAAGTTTCATTTGTCCAGGCAAAAGTCGGTTGTTTCACAAAGAATCTTCACTTGCTTTTATGTAGACGTGAGTTTGATCATTAAATAATGGTAAAGCACTTTTGAACGAAGACTTTGCAAAGATTTGTCGATAGTATTTTTACAATATAGAGTTTTAACTATGTTTTTTATTGTGTTCAGTTTTGAAAGTTGGATGTTCAAGCATGGGTCGGCCATTTTCAACGGATAGTAACACAGTTTTGCCATGCCGGAGACCTAGGCAAATCTCTATAACAATTTTAACAATTAAACATATTTTTTTGTTTTATTCCCTTATTTAACTTATTCTTAAAAACATAATCATTTTGGATTATTCAATGACGTCAATTGTAAAGCTGTTTGACCCATGACTTAGAAACTATTTAGAATCACCAAAAGAAATACATATTATCAGCCTCAGTCAAAGTTTTGATTTAAAACCAACCTGATCTATTCTGAAAGCATTTTTATCCGTCGTCAGTCTTTGCGGTCAGTTTGTGCATATTTTATTAGTTAACCATCAAATGTTTTTGCCTAGACACCCTAAAGATACTTAAAAAGGTTGAGTAGAGTTCTACAGGGGATGGGTATTAACCTTAACTCTCATCCGACTACTGGGATTTATTTTAAGTTTTAGAAACTATTGTTTTGATTAACATGTGTATATCATTGTATAATGCGTAATAGGTAAAGAAGCAAACAAAAAATAAAAACATGGTCATACCTGTAATGTAGAAATTAAATCACCTAAGGTCGTTAACAAAAATATAACTGTAACAAAACGTTGTGTTTATTGAGGAATATCACAGTCAAAAAAGCAGTATCCTCAACCTTGGTAAAAAGTAAAAGAGTAAAACTGTGATAAAGAATTAAAAAGATAAATAAAAATTGATAACATGGGACCAAAACAAATAACTCAATTTAGTTCACAACAAAACAGGTAAACTCTCTCTCTCTCTCTCTCTCTCTCTCTCTCTCTCTCTCTCTCTCTCTCTCACTCTCTCTCTCTCTCTCTCT
>JAUUEB010300129.1:0-12893 GCA_032362205.1 Clione limacina
CAAATATGAAGAGCCAACGCAAGGTTGTTTAAGCTTTGTTGAAGAACGATGCCCCTACACCCCTGTATGTACACTGTTATGGGCACCAGTTAAATCTTGATGTGCAATCAACTTTAACTCATGTCCTGCGAATGAAAAAGGTTTTAGGATCTGTACAGAGCATTTATTCTTTCGTTGAAGGGAGCACTAAGAGGCATGGTATCTTCAGGAATCTTTGCGATTCAGAGCCTGGCATTGACAACAAGCTCACATTGAAGTTCTAAAGTGAAATGCGATGGGTATGCTCATACGTATCTGTAAAAGCTGTTCAGTCCCAGATTATAGCTGTTTTAAAAACCTTACTTCGGCTGGCAGATGATCCCAATCGCAAGACATCTCAAGACAGTGAGTCACTTCTCATCAGTGATGTTCAGAGTAGCGACTTTGTTGTCGCTACTCGAGTAGAGTAGAGTAGTCTGGATTTTTTCGCTACTCGAGTAGAGTAGAGTAATCAAATTTTCCTCGCTACTCAAGTAGAGTAGAGTAGTGCGCTATCTACTCAAGAGTATCCGGAGTAGTAAAAAAAACTCTACTCAAATGTTAATTTTTTTTTAAAGTTTTTGTTTTGTTTTATAAGAACTCAGAATGTATTGGATCAAATAAAACATTTTTACAGTGAGTTTTTATTCTTAGCCAAAGGGCTAAGAATAAAAACTCATTGTAAAAATGTAAAAAAGATCACCCACAAAAATAAGATTTTGCATTTCTATTTACCAACCCAAATCTTTTTGGCCATGTCACTCACTACTCGAGCCTATTTTTCGAGTAGAGTAGTGGGTCAGCTCGAGTAAGTATTGAGTAGCGGAGAAGGTCACTACTCGGGAGTAGAGTAGCGGGTTCACTACTCGAGAGTACTACTCCGTACTCGAGTACCTGAGTAGTTACAACTCATGGGTAAGTAGTCAATACATATCGTCTTACAAATCAGGCGTGTAGCATTTACTTTTTCTTTGCTCAAGTATAATAAATGTTCATTTTGTAAAAGAAGGAATCAATTTTGGATTCAACTCTCGAGATTTTACCAAAATCAATTAAGATATACGTATTATCACAGACAGTGAATAAATCAACAATATGGGACTTTCGTTGAATAGTCATTGACGACTTCGATACAAATACATGCGTGAATGAGTTTTTAGAAAAACAAAACATTTGCGGTATATTCATTTCAGAATCACATTGAAAATTATATTGCGTTAAATTATCTATGTGCATTGAACTCAAGTGTTACTTCCTTGAATTCTATCAACAAATCAAATTTCATCATAATTCACACTTTGTACTGCCCCTATGCGTACGGGCTCAAATTCGACAGGGGGAACTGTGCAGGAATTTACGAATTTATTCATTTACCACCCGAGTCTTCCTGAATTTCTTCATTATTTCGCCAAAATACAAAACTGGGGATAGCCCCCAGCCCCAAGGATCTTACGCCTATGTACTGCCTCCCCCGCGTTACATTTAAATTAGTTGTAAACCGCACATTTAAATCACTTGAGATTATAAGTGATGCCAATATCTTAACATAAACGCTCTTTGGTGTAATCAGAGCGCATACTTCTATAGAACATCTTTTATATCGTATACGCCATAATCATCTAACACAATTGTTATTTCAGAAAGCAAACAGTTTGTTATTATATGATTCCAATCAGAAGTGACACAACCATCCTTCAATGGTACAGTACGCTATAATCATGTTGTATCGATCGAGAGATGTAAGATACACTGGACTCAACCAATATTGTTTTCTGGCCACCCATTGACCCGAAGACTCTGGGAAATATGCCAAGACGTTAGCCAGACTTTCATTTCCTGCCAAATTACATAAGTGGATACGTCTAGTCGATAATTCAGATGGAGGAAATATAAAGGGAAAAGGAGAAAATGTTTCCCCCTTTTTAATCAAAGTATAAAAGCGAGAAAGTGCCTTTATAGAAATGTGCAGGATTTGCGAAATGTTATTGTTTCTGTGATTTTTCTGTTTATAGGTATTTTTTCCTTATTTTGTTGCTTTTCTAGAGGATACAGCAAGTAATATTCCTTCTGACGGGATAAGACATTTTGATATAGTGTATATTCGTGTCTGCGAAGTGTTTAATGTAGTTAATATTTATTATTTCTTCTAGGTATCAATCAGAGTAACGCACACGTTCTCAGCTTCATGGCGATACAGGCGATTTTACTCATTTGCATATTCTTTACTGTTTATGTTTGGATTCCCACTTTTCTTAGTTCAAACGTAGAAATTACTGTGGATTTGTTTATTTAAAAACGTAAGGACTTGGTTTAAATCGAACCTGGAACCTTTAATTCCTGTGTCCGTTTGACTACAACTAGACCATGACGTTGCGTTTATCGTGTTGACATGTCCTTATTCCAACACTTATGCATTTAGTTAGTTGACCTGTTCTAACATCCTTTTATTTTATATGTTCAAGCAACCGTCGATATAACATTCCATGTGTTAGTTGCTGGCGTTTACATACGATACCTTTACCTTTTTCTCAAACAATTCATCTTGATAGCAATTTTTTAGTCCTTGGGCGTTGATACCAAATCATTCGTCTAGCATCAATTATCCATAACCGTACACAGTAATTACGATTACGACGTATGGGCTATGGACATTAATTGCGTGGATGGGTCAGCCTTGATGTCTTCTAGATGTCCTTTCGTCTTGTGACGTAGCATCTTTGGTAAAAAATGTCTTAGCTCAGACTGTTAATTGAATGACCACAGAAGCCTGACCGGTCAATCAGGTCAGGTGGGGTCACAAGGTCAAACTTTGTACAATTGTCCTCAATGAAGACTGATAAATCTGACAGAGAAAGGGGCGGTGGGGGCGGCAGCGGAGGGTTACTCATCTGTGACGACGCATTGTTATTACTATTATTTCTTTCCAGCGTCTTTCTTTTCTTTCCATCAATCTGTTCTTTGTTTTTGCTGTTTCTTCACTCTATCTTATTTTTTATTAATACAAGTATTGATGCACGCGCGCTACACACGTTCACCCACACGTTCACACCCACACATAGACTCGGCATATTCTGAACTTCCATGCCTCTTTCCCCTCTCTGAGACAATTTCATAGAATAATTCATTACAAAACGCCAAACCAAAGCAGAACACATGAAATATGTAAGACCACAAACTATATGACGTAGAAATCTCCTCCAATATCACGGTCGAATAAATAGAATCGTCTTTTTGCCACAATTATGGACCAAGATGCTTTCTTTGAGACAGTGCCAATTGAAGCAAGTGACAAAGAAGGATCTAATCAATAAGAGAGGACCCTATTGATGATCCGCACGGAACGTTCCAATCCTACTATAATTGGAGGAGATGTAGGCCGCTGGGGACCGTTATTGTTCCATAAAGGTTATATTGTGATTGGGAAGAGGCTCTTATAGTGCGCTCGGTATGTTATTGTGAGAAAAATGTACAAACAAAATGTTATAAAAAGAGAGAGGATGAAAAGATACAAGAAGAAAGGGATAGAAGAATGGATAGACAGCGTTAGAACTATGACGAGTGGTGACATTCACGTTGAATGAGACGAGCGTAGTGCGAGTGAGTGTCACAAGTGTTGTGTGTGAGGGACCGGAAGCTTTTCGTGACGCTAGCTGGTGTGACGTCACCATAGCGTGAGTAATGCTAGGTGGTTATCCTAGGGATATATCGGATTTAGTTGAGCACTGAAGGGATCTTGTGGTGATGTACATACAAGAGAAATTGATTAACGGAACTCATGATCGGTAACCTTGTACAGCGTTTTCTTGATTGAGTGAGAGTGTTGACATGTGATGATAATAGTTCAGGCAGTGCAGTAATCAGACGTAATTGGTGATGGATTTGTTGGCAATTAAGAATGATATTGCTGTTTCATGTTTTTTGCACGGATAATGTGTTGAGTTCTTTGTAGTTGATGATTTGTGTGCCTTAAATCTGTCTTTATACATTTTTTTAATATAGGCAACTGGTCACGTGATTGTGTTTATTTTATTTCGATTATGCGCACGCGTGCATCCTATTTTGTGCATATCATAGCCATCATGTGGTATTTCCTTTGTCATCAGTTAACGTTCAATAAGACCACCAATAGTGAATATGTAATGCTATTAAAGTGTGTTATCTCAGCCTCCTTGAAATATACAAGAAAATGGCTGCTTGTTACCGGGTTCATTTTTTAGCAAACTTCTAATTTCTTTTGCAGAGTGTATATTATGACTAAATCATTATTTCCTACTTGGGTGCCGTGAACAAATTGTGTGAATCTCCACGAAAAAAAATATTATGGACACACATTCCGTTTCGAATCCGTGTCTAAACCAGCACAAGTCCGTCGGTCTGACGAGAAGACCGCTACAACGTATTAGTCAGTTTGAGCAATGCGCCTTAAGACATCTTACGCATTGTGAAAGTATTTATGAAAGGATTTGATATAGTCTGTTTAGGTAATTAAAATAGCTAAACAGAGCAATGTATGATATGAATCATTGTTTGGGGGAATAACTTACCGGGATAGACCGACGTTTCAATACGACGTTTAAAAAATAATATAGATCATCCCAACCATTGCAGACCATCCTTTCCAACATACGTATTATCGATGTCACTTTATATGACCACATCTATTTATTTATAAATCAGAAAATCAGGATAAGGAACTTTCTCACCCCCTCACACATACGCACCGATTTATGAAAATCGGGTCAGTCGAGTTCAGTCAGGGTCTAGTGATTTTCACACTACATCTGACACCCACCTAACGGGACGCCATACCAGGTTGTACATCGACCCTGACAGTTTGTTTAGTGCTATCGCTGTCAGCAAAACAGAAACAGATTCCCACTAATCTACGGAAGTCGGGGATCTTTTTAATGCCAGTGATTTGGAACCTTTTTATTGTCAGTGATTTATACTTTTATAATGTCGGTGTTTAAGTGCGCTTCTATGTGGTGAGAAAGGTTGATATTTTTTTATCAACATCTGGTAACTATTATAATTTACATTTTTTTGTCTTACATTTCTGCAATAATTCGATGGATATAATACGAAAGTGTTTTATCATTATTTACCTATTTTTGTCAGTTTAGATTGAGTGTTTTCAGTTTCCAAAACAGTAATAGCCTTAGCGTGCAATAATCACGGATATATATTTTGTAAATAATGAGAAGCTTAAAGACAATAATAGACGTTCAATGTGAAATAAAATGCAAATAACCTCTTTCGCTCGCTACCGTATCATTTCTCCACTGCGTTCGTCTTAAAAAAACTAAACAAAATCCCCCATTAAAGTAATTTAAGGTTTCCTTGTTTAAAAATATAGGGATTTTAAAAGCTAAGCTATTATTCGCGTGTCAAGCTCACGTCACTTCCTATTGTGGCGGGTGAGTATCGGATGTAAACAAGATCGAAGCTGGAAGTCATGGGCAGATAATTTAAGTGTCAGTATTTATCAATCATGAAATTTCCTTGAGTGACAAGACAACATTACTCGACTGTGAATCAGTGCTCAACAATTTCCGTTTTTAAAGGAAGTAGAACAAACTTCAACCTTGTCTTTCTTGCGAACAAAGTTTTTGTCTTTAAAAAATGACTTTGGTTTTTTGAACCACCAACAGGATACTTGTTTTCTTTAGGGATAGGATCAGTTTTCCCTTTTAAGTCTCTTCAATTCTGTGATTCATTGTCGGCAATTTTGACTCAGCGAATATATTGATTTTATAGCTGTCAGAGGCAAGTTATATTCTACAAATGTTAAATGTATACCACTGAAAACAATGTTGTTGAACCAAAGAGAATAATTGTTGTAATATTAACTTATTTATGTAAGCAGATATGAATTATAAAAAATTGTACACAATATTAACTATTTACATAACTTGTTAAATGTATAGCCATGCCCTTTTAACTTTTAAAGAAATGTAAACAACTTACTTGAACAAAAGCAACGATTGGGACTGATCTTTTCTCAGTAATTTGTAAATTCACTTAAATTTGGTGTATTGTGTTAACATTTATTACTTTCTATGGTTTATTCAGACGAATTTTGTAAGATTCCTTCTATACGTATATAAACAAAGTGAGCTAAGGATACCGCTAAAGGGAGATAACTAAGAAATATAATATTATATTCTCATAAATCAGTTAATATGTTTTATCAGATGTAACGATCTCAGAACGCAAAATGATTAATGCCAAACCGTAGAGTTGAAAATGTTACGTAATAATAATAAAAAGTAATGATAAATAAGATGCACAACGTTTTATAAACAAAATCCTATCATTATGTGGAGAGGATACACACAAATGGCGGGTCTCATGACAATGACATCAACTTTAAGACGCTGTGTTATTTAAGAGGGGATCTTGGAAATACAAGACTGTTTAGATATTATGAAACTAAAAAAATGTGTAAATCTAAAAATAAATGCATAATATGAAATAAACTTTATCTATGATCATTTAAAACTTCATAACACACCTGTCAAGAAGTGGTAGGGTTTGACAAACTCAGAACATTGTGAACCTATTCAAAATGTCAATTAAATGAATGCACACAAAAAGCCTTTTTGTAAGAAATCGCCCAGAGAGATGGTGTTATATGTCGACTGAATGGGTTTAACAGTTTCAACATTGACGGTGTTTGTTTGCCATCTTCTCAAGTATCACTGATTGGGCAACTTTGGAATTTATACATACCATTGGATTTACTTTCTCTATAACGTATTCGACTAAAAGAAAAGGAAGGCATCGAACAAACATCGTCAATGAAGCAAAAGTTATAAATATTTCCCGCAGTCATCTTTATACATATATAAAAAAAACTTATTTATTGCAGTTGCCAACTAGAAGATTATGTCCGAACAATACAGTTCGACAAAAATACCGTTTGTGACTTTTCGTATTATTAATTTATAAAGATTTAATTTCAATTATATATTCTTTATTTTCCACAGATCTCAAGAGAAAACAACAAGACAATTCAAGAAACTGATGTGAATTATTCCAGTTATAACGTCCATCGAGTAAAAAATGACAGCTTCGAGTAATATGTGCAACAACCGTGCTCTTAGCCGATGAATGTTCAAAATGGATACGATGAATACACAGCGGCTCAGAAGGAAATTGTCACCTGTTCGTTGACACTGCTTCTTTCAGTTGCAGGTCTATAGGGTGAAAGTCTTTATCTTGCGATCGATGAAGACTTCGTAACGACAACGTGCTCTTGACAATGGCAGAAAGTCTTTTAAAAGGTAAGCGGTTCTTCTGCCGCGAATGGGCATTCACCAAACTTCAGCATTGTCTTGAGACTAGACCGTCTTCTAAGACATGCGGGACTCTAGTTATGGGAGGTCCGGGCAGCGGTAAAACAGCACTGGGATGCGAAATAGTCTGGCCGTCGTCTACTCAGGGAAAACAGTCAGGTCTTAATTCCCGCCTACTCGCTTATCATTTCTGCCAGGCACATGACGTGAAATCACTGTCTGTGGTCAGCTTCATAAAGAATCTTGTAGCTCAGGCATCATCCTGCGAGCACCTCAAAGACTTCAAGACTCACCTCAATGGTACAAACGCCACGCACCTTCTGCAACCAATCGAGTGTGAGGCAAATGCCGATGAAGCGTTCAAAGAAATGTTTTTAGAACCTTTACACTCTTGTGAACCTCCTGAGGAACCACTTATGCTATGGGTGGATTCCATTGACGAGTCTTATTTCCAACCTGTTAATGACAGAGCTGCTTGTAGCCAAACAATAGCAGAACTCCTCGCTGCCCACAACGCCAGCTTCCCCCCATGGTTACTCCTAGTCTGTTCAGCTCGCAAACAAAGTAAAGTAGTGACTCGGATGTTCACTGGGTTCCGGAAACTTAGTTTGGACGATCTAAGAAAATCTCACGTAGTGAGGGATGTGCAACAGTACATTCTGTGCCGACTTGATGCAGAAGATGGATTAAGGCAACATTTAAGTCGTGATACGGCTGAGATGCTAAACCAACTTCATATAAAAAGTAATGGGTGCTTTCTGTATTTGGAGAAAGTTCTAGATGGGGTGGCTGAAGCATTTATTATGTTGAGGGAAGTTAGGGAGATACCGGGAACGTTAAACGGGCTCTATCTTTGGCTGTGCCAGAGATTATTTGTGAAAAAACATGTAGTTAATATTCAGCCAATTCTCAACGTTCTTCTGGCTGCTAGGAAACCAATCAGTATAGACGAACTACACCGTTATTTATTAATTCATGATACTGACTTATCCAAAGAGGAATTTGAAAGGAGGTTGAAAATTCTTGGACGAGTTTTGATTTCGGGACCAAATGGTGAGCAGATTGTTTTCCACCACAGTTTTGCCGAGTGGCTGTTAGACGTTAAGCACTGTACCAAAAAATATCTCTGTGATGCTGGTCAAGGCCATGCAATGATAGGTCTCGGACAACTTCAGCAAGCTCGTCAGCTCAATATGTCTCAGGTACAGGACCTGGCGTTACATCTTGTACGTGCTAATTTTAAGGAACCAATGACCTCTGAACATATAACTCAGATGCTTATAATGTCTGGAGCTCGTGTAGAAAAGAGTTTATCAATAGGCTTTCCAAAAGATCCGAAAGTGTTAAAACTTTTGACAGACGCTGGAGCAAAGTCCTCATCCATGGACGTGAGTACAACAAGTATTGACTCTTTTGGTGACCAAAATGAATTTGAAGAAAATGAATTATTGACGGGTCCAGTTGACGAAAGTGATGGCAACGGCAGGACCTTACTTCACACGGCCTCATATCGTGGCGACCAGAAGAAGGTAAATATTCTGCTTTCTAAGGGAGCTGCACTTGAGTTGCTTGATAGGTCAGGCCAAACAGCATTGACCCTAGCTGCCAGACAAGGTAATGTTACTATTGTGACGGCGCTTCTGAATGGCGGGGCATTTGTTGATCATGCAGACAACGAAGGCTGGACTGCCTTGAGGTCTGCAGCATGGGCGGGTCATACCAAAGTTGTGTCATTGTTGCTTGATAAAGGAGCAGAGATTGATCATGCTGACGCTGAGCAACGCACGGCTCTTCGGGCCGCATGTTGGGGTGGACACGACGATATTGTTAGACTGCTTCTACAGCACAACGCCGAAGTGAATAAAACTGACCACGAAGGAAGGACTGCGCTCATCGCCGCTGCCTACATGGGTCATGTAGAAATAGTAGAGCAGCTTTTGGACAGTGGCGCTCTGATTGACCATGAGGACTGTGATGGTAGGACAGCGCTTAGCGTGGCATGTCTTTGTATACCAGCCAGTGAGGGCCACGAGCGAGTTGTAAGTCTGCTCCTTGAGCGTGAAGCTGAGGTCGATCATACAGATAAGGATGGTTCTACACCGTTGCTTGTAGCTGCATATGAGGGTCATCCTGGGGTATGTGACATGTTGCTGGAGTGGGATGCCGACGCAGATCACGTGGATTCCAAACACCGCACTCCACTGTGGGCTGCAGCATCAATGGGACATGAGCGCGTGGTCAGACAGCTGCTGTTTTGGGGAGCGGCTGTGGACCACATTGACACGGAGGGTCGAACTGTGCTTTGTGTCGCTGCAGCCCAAGGATCAGAATCTGTTGTTCGACAACTGCTGGATAGGGGCTTGGATGAAATGCACAGGGATAATTCTGGATGGACACCTTTACATTTAGCAGCTTATGAAGGACATCACAAGGTAAGTCTATACATACTAATTACTTTAGAATTATGTTTGTCCTCATGGATCCTTTCTTGTTCCCAAATCTTTGTGTCTGTCTCTCAACCTTTTCTTGTCTGTCACCACTTCCCTTTGCAATATTTACTTCTCTTGCTCATGGCTATGTATTGTCATGTACATGTATTGAATTTTTGGGCTAAAATAGATTTGGTGATTGTTCTTATTGGTCAGTTTGATACCTCCCTCACACTACTTAAAAACAGTTGAGAGGGTGAAGAATGTTCTTTATGCTCAAATGAATGTTTCATCCCCATATAGTCTTGCTCTTGATCGATATCAATATCTACAATATCTAAAGTACCATTTTTCGTCTTATTCACTTCAAAGTACAGTCTAGTAGACATGCAATCCATTAATAAGCTTCACGTTTTTGGCACACCATTAGCATACTTATTGTATCAGTCTCTGTATAGTAGGGAAATTGCCAGGGCATCTTTGCCAACTAAATAGGATAGACCATACAAAAATCGGACGCTAGAATTGGCACAGGACTGGTCTCGAAATACTTCCTTCAAATTAGGGTCTCATTATGTGAGTTATGTATGCACGAGCTCTCATGGGATTGACAAAACTGAGCAATCGTCATGTTTGGCATGGAGACAATTAATCGTTACAGCGTCTTTTGGCTCAGCTTCATTTTTTTCTTCCCACCGTTTTTGTTGATTTTGTCCATTTTTGATTTGTCTGTTGACAATTTTTACTGATGCTTGTCTCTCATCATTATTTCTGACATATCTCTTTACTGTGCCAGGTGTTTGGTGAAGTTTAATATTATTTGTACGGGTTCCTTGTGAAATGTTGTCAATTAGATTTTCGATGTGTCTGGTGACATCTGAATGTTTCAATTTAATCGAGAGAAATGCGTGTTAAAGACTTCTAACTCTGACATGTGGGGATCGATTATTGTTTTTTTTTTTTTTTTTACAGAAGATAAATGAGAGGGAAGTGTTAGGAGAATATGTGTAGAAGAGTGTTGAAGGAGGAGTTTCTAATAAAAACGACACAAACACTTTATCCTTTAGTCTTTAGAGCACAATTACAGAAATAAAATGACTCAGGGGCTTTGACTTACCTCTGCTACGTTACATTATCGTGGTCCTCCCACTCCTCAGGCCCGATGTGGCATAGAAATAGTCGCTAAAGACAAACCAAACTTTTTTTTAGATTTCACTTACTGTGAACCATATCAAAATTCAAGGACATTTCTTTAATAAGTCATCCCATATAAACCGAAATAACTTACAAAGAAATATATCAAAACTCTCAAAATGTTGGGCTTTTAATGAGTTGTTTATTTTTTAGTGAAGGGTTTGTTTTGCTTTCTTTATATTTCTTGACAATACCAAGACTAACTTTTCTATATCAAATTAATACTTTAATCAAATCACACATTTCGAACATCACAAAATAGTAAAGCATTTTTCTTGTAGTTATATTGGACATGTTTACAATGTAAGTGTCAGAACAATCTCTAGATTTGAAATAACAAATTTTGATGGGATGTTCATAAATTATTGTGTTTATTTCAGGGGGCCAAAGTGATCAATATAACCTCAGGTGATGATAATAAAAACGTTTATTAATATAATAAATGTGAACGGTAAAAGGTGTGTAATGGGTCTGTAATATAGGAAGAAACACAGAGATAAAAGCATATTTAAATCAACAGTTAACAGTTTTGGATGACAACCAATTGTCTTGACACAAAATCAACAGACAGACATAAACAAATGACATATCACGTAATCACTTTCCATGGGAATCAATGATAAGCATATACATTTATGAACATGTTTTATAGTCATGAGGCTGATTACGTGATCAAAAATATTGTTTGAACAAACGTAATAAAACACATACTGGGTATGAGTTTATGGTTTGTAGAAATATATTATAATTTGTTTAGTTGATCAAGAAATCCACTTTACAAAACACGATCACCGGGACGACATTGAGAGGTAAAGTGTATAGTGTCTTTGTGATCACGAACAATTACAATGACAACAATGATCAATATCATCAGTAACACTACCATCAACGGCTTCAACTACACATGACAACTAGAAATATATCTAACATTAAGAGCTTAATATAATAATAACCCTTCACGTAGTAAATTTGTCTCTTTGTGAAATCCCAAGCTGTCACTGTTCCAACAAAGGAAATCTTGTCTTGTCTCAAATACGTCTAGACATTCATAATACGGCTCTATTTAGTTATTGAATCAACTTTTTTTTTTACTGTTATCGACATTGCCGTATCTGACATTGACGTAGCTCACTGGTGTGTGACAGAGTGACAAACGCACCCCCGCTTTGTTCAAACAAAATTTAAGTTTGTTTGTCTCATTGTATACACTTGGCACTTTGGTGACAGTGAACTGTTAAGGTCAAGGCCAGATGACATGACATGACCTGCTTGAACTTTCTGTTTTGTTGCTGTATCGATCTGAACTGTGGCGAACTTTTGTGACTTGATCCGTTAACAGACGGATCTGAGGTATTACCAGTGGTTTGTGAATTATTAATGAAAAACTACTAAAGAATCGAAACCAAGAGACGGAGTTCACACTATAAATGGGGCAAAATCCTCGAGGGCGTTTCTTATTGAGACATTAGATATAACGATGCGTAGTTATTGATTTTGGTATATACAAGAGGCCTGTGCCCTTGTCGATGGTCTCGTTAAAATGATAATTGAAGGACATCTTTAGGAATAGACCATAAGTTATATATTACGTACGCTTGTATGATTAAAGACAATTTAATATTTATAGGAGATTCAAGCACAGGGAAATGAAAGAGAAACAATCTTCTAACGGTTTTCTAACGATTTTTCTTAATTTATGAAACCAACGATAACAATTCTTTGGGAGGGAGTGAGTAACATGATGGTGTGATATAGTAATAGCAGGGTTGTCTTTTAAGACATATACACATTATTTAATACTCTGCGTCTTCGCTTAACATTATATCTCCCTTTTCTACTGATTCATACTGTTGTTATTTTGTTGTTGTTGTTGTTGTTGTTGTTGTTGTTGTTGTTGTTGTTGTTGTTGTTGTTGCTGTTGCTGTTGCTGTTGTTGTTGTTGTTGTTGTTGTTG
>JAUUEB010300351.1:0-12892 GCA_032362205.1 Clione limacina
TCTCTCCAGGACTTTGGAGGCCGACCAGCGACAGGGTCACCTGGGATCACCAAGTCTTGTACCTGCCTCAACCAGCTTCTCTCCTCCTTTCTTGCTAAGTGGCCAAACCAGCGTAGTCGACTGTGGCGCATCAGGTCCACAATCGATGTGACACCGAGCCTTTTCCTAAGATGTCTCCCAAATGTTTTATCGCATAGAAATAGTTCCTTTACGATTGAGCTTTTAAATAGTAGTAGGTTGGTAAAGGAACATTGAATTGTTTGGAGAATTTCATACTTATTTTTGGAAAGCGCCCCCAGCGAAAAGCATGACTTCACAAATCCTATACTAATTTTATTATGTGTCAAAATAGCTAAGCTAGTATCTTTTGGGCGGTCTGCAGTTTTCAATAGCCCTGTTTGTAATAGTAATTCCAAGCCAATATTATTTAAAGAAATTAAATGATTGAAATATACCTCCCATTGTGGTAAGCAACACCCACTTTAGAACAATACATCTAGACACCAACAGCCCATGATAAGCTCAGCTCACTACGACTCTTCCTTGTTCGATTAGGCAAAGTGCTCTTCACTCCATTTTGTTTTGATTTCTGCTAAAGTATAGATCAATAACCATCAATCATGCTGTGATTTTTTTGTGGACTCGCTAAATTTACTTTTGCTGTTTCCATGAATATGTCGCTGCCAAGTGTAAAGGTGTTGGAAGAAGGCTGTGATGAACTGGATATTCGTAACATAGCTAAAGAAGCAAAATGTGGAAATTTGAGTGGCTGAAGTTAGGTTTAAATTGCTGTGCCCTGTGAAAGTGTTATCACGGCAAGCTTCAGAGAAAGTGAATATCAAAGGTGTGATGCATACTCTTTGAGGTAAAAAGCCCACTGCTATATCTGTTGTAATTGAACAAAAGTCAGCTCCTAAGCTCAATTTTTTTCTATGTTTGTACATGTTAGCCCTCGCTTGAGAGAGGATTTTTCGACCAACTGGGAGCCCTGATCTTGGTAAAGAGCTGAATTAGATTCAGATGAGAGGTAGTGTGTTTTTAAGTATGCTTGCTTTCACAGCTGTTCAATACCTTGTTTTAAGCACTAAGCAAATCCCTGACTCATGTGTGATCATGTATTATTTTTTTAACAATGTTTCTTATCTTTGACATCTTTGTTCATCAGGTTGCACGCGATAGTCCAACTCCAGATTTGACTATTGCTACCCAGCCTAAAAAACTTGGTGATAAAAAGAGTGAATTCCTTAAAACCCTGCGTAATGAAAGCTCAAATAGGAATGGAGAAAATTTTCAGGACCAAAATCAAAATGCCATTGGGAAGAAACAGGTAAGGATTGAATATATGAATAATATTAAATTTAAACATTTACCATCGAGTGTAGTAAGAAGCTCATACCAGGATTTTTCAGCATCCATCCATCATCCTTCTTCAATGACAAATTTTTCAGTTGCCAGGGTGACACTCCTGCCTTTGTTAAGGACTTTGTATTTTTCAATTCTAATTTCTGAAACCCATCAATTTTTAGACGTCTTTCATTCAGGCACATTCAAAATTCTATGTTTTTCAAGATCAGTCATGTTCAAGGGGCCATAAGTCCTTAACAAAGGCAGGTGTGTCACTTCGGTGAATTATTGTCTATGAAGATTTTGTATGAATAGTATGACAATCCTAAAAATTAATTCAGGGAAAAACCAGGGACAAATATGAATTTTAAGGTTTACTATCTGAAAGGCTGGCTCAGCTGTCAGGTTAAGTTCTGAGGTTTTTCCTTGTTGATTCTTTTTAGCCCTCTTGATGGGCAACTGAAAACAGTTTTCCTCACCTGAAACTTTGGAATTTCTGTGGCAACTAGTCTCTGTGCTAGTGATGTGACTTGTTCTCTGAATTATTCCTGTAAAGATCATGGGTTGCCTATGAAAATGAAAATGAAAATGAAAAAGTCTAGAAGAGAAAAGATATGACTTTTTCATTGTAATAAATCTTGCTTTATATGTTATAAGTGCAGAAAATGTATTTCCAGAATCAGTTAAATGTTAAGGTCAAGGATGGGCTTGTTAAATGTCACAAAAATAAAATAACACATAGTGCAAGTACAGAAAAAAGTTGTCGACATTTATTTAAGGATTTAGGTCTTGAATATCTCAGCAGTTATAATATTTTACTCCTTCAAATTCATGTGGCATAAATTTGTACATGTTTGACTTGAAACTTTTAAATATGTCGAACACAGTCTTGACGAGCTTGGGTATGGTTTGCGTCTAGCTTGCTTGCCTAGGTCTTAAAAAACATAATATCAGACATAAAGATATTGTCTGGAGAATGACATGTCATTTTGTTTTGTCTCTTGACTTTCCAATTTGTTATCATGACTTTGTTGTCATCTCATGGTTATATCTATGTCTCTTGGTTAAGACTGAAAGAGAATCAATACTTTTAGGAAATTTGATATAAGTTTTTGTTGTGAGTTGTCACTTGATTTGTTTGATGATTTAAAGTAGGGAATTGGAGCTGGAGCCAAGGGGTTTTCAGCCGGAGCCACATTTCAACCTGCTGCTCCAGGCTCCTTTAAAGAGTTATATGATAACTTTTTAAGAAAAATACCAAAAATGATGAAAGATGCATAAAGTTTCGTATAAATAATGTGATTTTATTATCTAAGTAATATTAAATTATAAAACAGACTATATACGGTTTTTATTTTGATACTTTTTTTTACCGCTCAGAGGTAAATGGGTCGATCTGCAAAGTTTTGCTTGTGAAACTCAGCTCAGCGCGCATAATTTGTCGGAGCCAAAACATTTGAAAATGCTGGAGCCGCAACAATTGGGGTACAGCTCTGATTCCCTGATTTAAAGGCATCATGTATTGTGACTTTGATATTGAATAAACTTAGATTTAGAATCTCTAGTGTATTTTGAAGTCTTTAAAGTTTGACATACTTGATTTACTATGACTTGTTCTTTCCTCTCCACCAATTTTAGCCAAGACTGGAAAATGGAAATCCGTTGATGGAAGATGAGACTTTTTTGAATGGAAATAATGGATCTGAAGCTGTCAATGGGAAGGACAGTCTTAGCTTTGAGGAGAGCGGAGAGGCTCTCATCTCAGATGTGGATCATATCAATCTTCAGGGAGAAGAGGAACAGGAAGAGGAAGAGAAAAGGTTTGACATGTTCCTTTTTAACAGATACAACTTGGGGATATAAATTTTTCATCCACACTTAGAACTGTTGAACATAAAAGTCTATGTCCTGTGTTCAGTTAAACTCAATGATATCTTATCTAGTTACTTGCTTGATCACATGAACAACATTTTATGCAAATATTTTTTTCTCTTTTTGTAATTTTAACTTTTCTTTATTTTGCTACTGCCGTAAAAGAGATCACTTACTTGTGTGCCTTTCTTTAAACTGAAAACACATCCTAGCTGTTAAGTTCTGACTTCGAATCTTTCTTACACTTTCTGGCCGGGTAGAAAGTTTTGCTTTAGATGTTTATGTTGCACAAATGGTTTAAACATGCTTACACAGAAACTCTTTGAAAAATGTATCAAGCTTTAATGTAGGGATGTACAATTCTTCCATGTCCAGACAATAAAATTTTCATTTACACAAGTAATTTAGGCTCTGAATTTAATCATATAAATTGAAATTCAACTTATTCTATTCACCAGAAAAAGCAATTTGATGATTTTTTATGTCTTACTCTGGTAATATATAATCTAGGAATGGAACTGGTAAAAAAAAACGACTTCACCCAAGTTTTATTCCAGCTCCACCTACCAAAAAACCTTGAGGCACTGCAACCCCTCTGTACAAGTAACCGACCATTAGTAGGACCTTACATTTCCTTAGTTTTAGACTTGTTACCTAACAAACTCACAATGTTCGAGATTTAAGAAATATTATCATTTTTCCCTAGGTTGCTTCTTGCTATGGGATGGGATGAAGAAGATGACACAGAATATGTTATTACTGATGATGAAATTAAAGAGTTTCAGGACCTGGTAAGGCTTATATTATGTTTTTCAATTAAAGAAAAGATGAATCTTATGTATAATATATGAATATCTTTGCATTTAAAAGTAGCATTTTTTCAGATTCATTGATACTGTGCTCGAGTATTTTTCACATGGAGTAAATTTTAAGTAACTGAATTTGGTTTTCATTTATTAGGCTCCCTCACTAATAGCGCACTTGGATTTCACACATTGAAGCAAGTTTTCTTTGGTTGGGAAACCAACAATCACACATTAGGATCAATTAGTTTCAAAGGTAGAGACCGAAGTCAATATACTAGTTCCTGGAGTTTCCGTACTTCAAAAATATCCTCCCTGTAAATAATCTGAATCGTTTTCCCCAAAAAAACTACTGGACTTCAGTACCTTGTTTCATACAAAACTTGATAACTTAAGTCTTGTGCAAACTATATTGTTTTATAGTTTAGTAGAACGTAGCCAATAGCACAGTCAGTGGGACCTTACATCCTATTGTGGCACCAGGACAATATGTCTAAGGAGCACTGCTTATAATATATTACCATGTGTTGATGAAAAAGTTAGACCCCTTTCCAAATTTTTTTGTTGTCAAACTGGGTTAATCATAATAATTGCTTTAAGTGTCAAACATGCCTTAATAATTGTAGCAGACTAAAAGTAGTTGGCATTAAATGTATTCAACATTTTATACACTTTTGAGATTTATCATAAAATATACACCATACAATTTTTTCTGCTTCACATTAAGTCAGTTATTAATTTTCATTTAAACACTACTGCAGAGTGGAATTTGATATTGACATACACAGAATGTTTGTTATGAGTAGATTTGATTATTTCAATTTTTTCCTCATTTGACAGCTTCAAAATCACTGCCACGGACAGAAAAATGGACTGAAGCCTACATTTCGCAATATTCTCAATAAGACTATTGCCAATGGTTTGAATGGCAGCAACGAGGTCGCAGAGAAACAGTCAAAGCCTTTGTGATACTTGTGGTGGCCATTTCTACACATTCAAGTGCTGGAGATGGAATCTGTTTTGTTTTTTAAAGTGTGCTTGCTTGCAAGAAAAGGAAAAGGGCTTTATGTTATATTTTATTCTCGAGATCCTTGCATCCCCAGTATTTCATATGCAATTGTAATGACATGATGTGGAGAGGAAAATGGTATTTATTGGACCAATTCAGAATGGACTTGTTAAAATAGATTGATCTTTCAAGAAGTGAACTCTTTCAATTGCCTCTGTCTCATACACACTACTGAACTGATTGATAACGAAGAGTTGTTTATTACCAAATCTCTTACATTTATAATTCCATGTTGAATGTTGCATCATAACTAAAGTGAGTATGACGCATCTGATTTTTTCTTGTACAGTTGTTTTTATTTGTTATTTTTGTGACCACCCCCTCAATGCCAATTTTAATTGTTTAAGATTATGTTTTTCCTCTTTGAATCTAAAGGGGTAAGCTGATAGGTCTACCATTTTTATTTTTGCTTTTGGTATCTGAAAGGTTATATGTAACTTTAGACATGCTCTGCGCTTCTCTAATTTTGCTTTTATGACATACCATATCAATTCTATGGCTTTCTAAAAGGAATTTAATCCTCAACATTTTTTTTAAAGATTTGAGTTGAGTTATTTACTGTAAGCTTCAAGGTGATTGACAGTGGTTTATCCCCCCTCCCCCTTAAAATGTTAGCCTGATGCCTCTTAAATTTCTATTGTTACAGAAAAATGTGTTGTTATTAAAATAAGATGTGTTATGCCCCTGGAAATGTAGCGTGAAACCCCAAAAGCTGCAACAAAATTTTGGAGGGCTCGCAGTCACCTTGAAGATTAATTCACATTGTTTGACAAATATGTCTTAGATTTAATGCAAAAATTACAGCTCTTAATTGAAAAATTGTCAATATTTTCAAGGATTTATTAAGCATAACATTATTGAGAAAAACTTTTGTACTCTCTGTTCCTTGTTGAAGATGTACCTTGACTTTGTTACACAGGATTTAATAACGTATCAACCTTAACACACCAGTGAAGCTGTTTGTAAGATGAAACATGCCTTTAACTTTCATATCACCATTACAGGGTTGCCAACCAGTGCAAAAGTTTATGTTTTAATAAACTTGTTCACCACAAATACAGTGGTCATCAGAAGTTTAAGACCACATTGCTATATTCCGTTGTTACATGAATTGTCTGCTGTTGGTCTGTAAGAGTATGGAATTTTATGATGCCTCTGTTAAGCTTAGATAAAGAGTTTGACTAAATCATTTTAAATTATAAATTAATTCCTAGATCAAAGTTGTGTTAAATATTCCATCTGATAATAAGATTTTTTTTCATGTTCTATATACATATTTGTTACTTTTTATCAAAAAATTACACATCCAATCTAATAACCACTGCCATAAAAACACTAATTCTGGCCCAAAATTGCAAAAAATGTTGACTATTAGTGTAGAAAATGGTTGTCCATGTTAAATCTATCTTTTAAGATTGGGGTGAGAAGATTAATAAGAGTGAAAATAGAATACTAAGATGGTGTTAAAGTTTAAATGATGGCCCTATCAAAGTACAATTTACATTGGTAATACAAATGTAAGATGTAGGAGTTGCTTGCAATAAAAAGTGAAACAGAAGAGCTTCTTGGGCAATCCACATAAATAGAATAAAACATCTGTTAACTACCCTGTGTACAGCAAACATGTCAAATCACCCTGCCATCACGCACAACAGTATCTGATGCAATGTTTAAGCATCCATATATATATTAAAAAATAGTTTTCTTGTTTGTTTATTATCAGACATTGTTGGTATTTTGCTACTGTAAACTCTATCATTTGAGGATATTGTGATTTGCTCCTTAGTGTTTCAATTCAACAAATTGCAAAATAATTTGGTCATTTGTAGCTTTAAAGTGTTACCTAAGTTTTCTGAATCCGTTCTTATTGTAATACAAGAAGTGATTTTCAACTTGTTAGCTCTATATTTACTCTTGTGAACTGCAAGTGGAAAATCCGAGTTGAAGCCTTTATTCATTGAAGGGTTGATGAATGCATTATACAAAACATATGTAAAAGTGAAAACCCTGTAACATGAAGCTCCTTATGCTTTCATGGGAAACCATTTACAAGTATGAACATTTACAATACTGTTTTACATCCTCTCAATTTAGTTATTTTAATTTGATGCATTTTTCCAAAATAAGAATTGGAAAAAAGACACTCAAAAATTAAGCTATACATGAAGGGATATAATATATTTAATTTGCTCAATCCCTAACAACCCTCAGTGAAACGAAGAGTTTCTGCTGTCATACACATATAACTATAGTTTGATAAAGTTAGTGTATAATATGCCTTATAGTAATTTAGAAAATACTAATTATTAGTGTCTTGAGTTCTAAGAGTCATTGGCTTGGCAGCTCTTCTATTTTTCTCTTTATACTTCTGATTTTCATCCCCCTGTAATCAAAGGGGTAAAACACTAATCTTTTATTTATGTTTAGAATTGGGAGGTATTATGTATTACATGATTTCTTATAAGCAAGTTTTTGTCTTGAAGAAAAAAGCAAGGGAAATTATTCAGTGTATAATTTTGTGCTTATCTTTGATTAAATAAATTTGACTCTCTTTTTCACTGAAAATGATGATTATGTATGTAAGATATGACAGGGTTCTTTATATAGAATGTCCTTTGACAGGAAATGTTATTTTTTTAACTTTTAATTGAGCTAAGTTTTGTTAGATGCTGGCACAGAATAGTCAGATTTTACCAATCTTTTCCTTCCCATCATTTGCCCTTCTGGAATGTTACGAAATGTACCCAAAGAATTGTCTTTTTTGAAGGATTTCTAAAAATAAGTGGATGGTTGTGTACTCTTTGATTAATTTTTGTACTTTTATTAATTCATATTTCTTGCAATAGATGCTTTATGTTGATAGTATTAATCTACTCAAGACAATCTCTTCACACACCTACTCTATTAACCCTAAGTTTCCATGATCAATGTTTTCATACTACAACTTTGTTAGTTCTGGAGCTGAATTTACAGTTGTGATGTTTAATGGCCTCATGTTCTTTGTCATCACTTGTTCTAATGGACTTTGACTGTTACAATGTTATGTTTGAATGTCCTAGGCAAATGCTCTTGTTAATTGTGTGTTTCTGGGTGAACAACCTTCACTGATTAGTAAATTTTGACTATAGCTACTGGCTATTTCCTACATCAAATTGTTGTAAACTGATCAGTGTAAATGATGGACAATTCTTTCCTTTATCAGTCTTAACAAGATTGATCTGTATTAAGTAGAAAAACCAGTGTTTAATGCCAGGAGATGTCTACTTTGTTAATGTGATGATTGTCTTCCTCTTGAAGGGTGAGAGCATCATGGAGTTTTATTTTATATACGCAAATCTATTGTCACATCTGGCGTGGTCATCATTATCTCTTCCATCATGGCAGCATATTATTACGTATCTTACATGATTTACACTGGTTGTACAAGTATTCACATCACGTTTGCTCATCAAAGTCTGAAAGGGGCCGACTGTTATTTTTTGTTATTTGTTTGGTTTTTAATCTGTTTGATTGTTTTGCAGACATTTGAGCAAAGGGTGTTGTTCTCCTTCAGAATATAGTTAGTGTTTTGTAAGTCGTTGTTCACAATTTAAGTAGTTGATTGTAAATATTTATACTCAGACTTTGTTCATGTCATTAAAGGGTCTTGTGAGATGGTAGAAAGTTGATTAGATGAGGCGCTTTTGAGTATGAACTTTT
Source organism: Clione limacina (assembly GCA_032362205.1). Taxonomy (NCBI): domain Eukaryota; kingdom Metazoa; phylum Mollusca; class Gastropoda; order Pteropoda; family Clionidae; genus Clione; species Clione limacina. Next base: position 8,788 of record JAUUEB010300351.1, read on the forward strand.
AGACTGGAATAACTGATCTCATGATGGGGGTCATAAGGTTATGTTGTCCCCAGGGCATTCTCATAGAAGAAAACTTTGTGTATAATCAATACTTGTTTTCTACTCATAAGTTTATCTCTATAAAAAGAAATAGGGCAGCAAATTTCTCATTGTAAGTCTTTTATAAGCTGTCGATTTGGAGCTCTTGTATGCCATGCTTTTTTATACCCATTTTCCTTCCAGCAATTAGTATTTATATTCAGTCCAGCTGAAAAACAGAGATTGTTTGTTATCAAAGATTTTGTGTTATCAAAGATTGTGTGTTTTGTTTGAATTGACTTGACCAACCAGATCTTAAATATCATTTGTCTCAATACTTCCTTATTTTCATCCAAATATTAAAAGGATCGGATGTACTTATTGACATTTCCTTAAGGTAGGAGTGGATAAACATCAAAATCATTAGGATTTTAACAAGGATGTGAAGATGTTTTAAATAAAAGTGGAAGGTGCACAGTTCTTAACTCTCTATAAACCTCTTTGTGAACATCACTGTAAGGAAAAGATGAAGCATCTCATTTTTTCAATGATTGTAAATAAAGAAGTTAAGATTAAGATTTTGGATCTGGTTTAGTTTGGTGAATTTAGAAAAGACTCACAAAGTTTGATTATAATACAACCTTGGGTTGGTATTGAAATAGCTTTGTTTGCAGTAAACAAACTACTGAGTGTGATTTCTCATACAGAGAAATGATTTTCTTTATCAGTTAAACATGAAAGATATCTCAAATACATGAGGTTATTCACTGCCAAACATGTCTTAATTTGAAATTGAGATAGATTCCAGTTATCATAATGTACAATGTCCGACTAGGCATACTCTTGATTATATTACCAAAAGTTAGGTCTTGTCACCCAAAGAAAATTCATTTTTTTGTTTTTAATAACTTGTTATGTGTTTGCAGAGACAGTCCTAACATAAAGTTTGATTATGGACAGCGATTAAGCAGTTAATATAAAAATGATGAAATAACCCAAGCTGAGGTATATTTTGATTTGAAAATGTTGTTAAGACTTAAGACTAGTCAAGTAGTATTAGAGATTGTTGATGAACTAATTGAAGGATAATGAATGTTTTCCTTTGGCCTCACTATTTTTATTCATGTATTTTACCTTTCTTCATTTTGTGGATTTCTATTTTGTTCCTTTTGTTGTTAATCTAAATCATATCATTTTAAAATTATTCACCCTCAGATATGAATTATTCTGTGACCCAATTGCTGTACATTTGAATGTCTTTGAGTTTGGCTATTGTTTCATGAGTTGATATTTGATATAAAAAATTGTTGAATAAGAAATGGACACAATATCAACATTAACATATTTGTACTTTCTTTTTAAACTGAGAACCCAGTGAAAACTTGAACATGAACAATTTATACTTCAGAGAATTAAGATTTTGGTCAAAGACCTTTGCTGGGTCATTCCATGATGTTGTTAACTATGACATGATGGGAAATAAGAATAAAATATACAAGGTCTTTCTTTTAATGTGAGCAATGACAATTCTGAGTTTGATCAAACAAAGATGTTTGTCCCCACACAGTACATCTTTGATTGACTCATCAACACACACACACATCATGTTGTATGTTACTTATATTGGAACTTATTGCCTAACACTGCCTTCTTAAATATAGTCTCTTCACAAGATTTACATGGTTTTATCATACTGCCTAGAATAGAAATTGATATTCATTCCCAAAAAGATTAACCATTGCCACTATTTTAAACATCTAATATCTATTTATTTCAAAAAGGTACAAGAAGATTTATCTTTGTACATTTTTTTCTATCAGAATCTGAATGATAGTCTTACATGAGTCTCTGGTTGTCAAGTTGATTTGCTAGGAAATTGACTATACAGTTGAACTTGCTCAGCAGCCACCTGCCATCGTAAGTGGCCACCTTTGACCGCCACCATTAAATTTTATTCTCTATAAGATTCTTATAATGTCAACTTGCTGTAAGAGGCCACTTGCAGTAAGCACCAGTTTGGCTGCTGATAATCACTGGCCTCCTAGAGCAAGTTTAACTGTATAAATGCTCTTTATTATTTTCATATAAAGTGCCATCTTCATTTAAAAATAGCTTAGATATTGATTTTAAAGATTGATAACATGGAATGACCCTGCCCCTCATGTGACTACAACTACTTAACTAATGGTCAGCAGTTGGCTCACTATTTGTCCCATCTTGACTCTAGCATTCCATATAACAGGTGTTAAACCACACAACCTATACATGGTTTTCTTATAGGCTTTTTATAGGTTAGGAAGTTTTTATTGTTGTCAGTGTTCACTTTTCTACTTTATGCTATTTTTGTTCAAGTTTTGGATTGTTGATTGAAATTGCCCCCTCCCCCCATCACATTGCCTGTCTCTCACACTTTATGACTGTGTCAGGGTTGAGGGTTACTTCACATTGAGACATCACACAATACTGTTGTATATGTATGAACATAGAATTTGATGAACTTATATGCTTAGTTTATGTTGATAAGAGAATGAAAACTACAAATTAAATTCATATTTTAAGTGCACATTTTTCTTGTTGAGTTTTGGTTTATTTAAACTTTTAACCAGGGTTGGCGATTTTTTTCAAATTAATCAATTTATTTGATTAAATCATGATTTATTTGAATTTAATTAGGTTAAGGGAACAAAAAACTGATTTTTACATGAATTTCATATGTCACTTTTAATCTCTTAATATGCAGATATCTTTTTAATTGAGAGGATGCTGAAAAATCACCCAAATAATGTAAAAAAAATCAAATAAATCATGATTTTTAAAAAAAATTGATTTAAATCAAAAAAATCGCTTGATTTAAATCAAACCAACCCTAGCTATAACGCCCTTTATAAACATTTTAATGACATTTGTCATCGCTTAACTTTGAGGAGACCATGTACTTAATGGGGTTAGTTGTTATTTATTCTTAAAATCCATACAATCTCAGTACCATTTGACTCCTGAGTTTTCCACAAAAATGTTTGAAATATTTATGACCAATTTAAGATATTGAGTTGTGTTTTGGAGTAGTTTTCTCAATTTGGGCAATACTTATCAAATGTTTGACAGTTGTTTCCAGTTGAGATATTTTGAAATGGTCAGGGAATTAATCCGTAAATAGATTACATTTGAGACTGAAAATAATCAAAGATTAAAGGTTATCTATATCAAATTGAGATCATCATCCACTCATCTCATTTTACAGTCCATCCACCGTGATAAAGACAGATGTCATGCACAAGTCATTGTTTGTTAGCAGCAAACCCTGGGTTGTCAGCTATTTACCAGCCTAAACCTAGCCCAAAATGCAATCCACATGTTATGTTGGTGTTAAGATGAAGTTTATGATTTCATACAACAGCCTTAGTCTTATGCAATGATTGTCAAATTGGTAACCAAGTCTTTCTTACTTAAACAGATGTTCAATGATAATATGTAGATTTCACAGGATTTAATCATTTTTCTCACTGACCAGATGTGAGATCATAAAAAAAGACCAACCAATATTTTGTTTCAAAAAAACTGAAATACACTTTGAGATAGTAAACACATCTTTATACAGTACTAGTGGTTTTACCCAGGAAGGATACACGAAAAAGAAAAAGAAAAACACACTCACTTTTTTACCACCATGTAGACCTCTCTCACTCTCCCCCACTTCAAAAAATATATATATATATTGTTTTTGACCAACCTGTATATCAAACCTTTGAATGTTGTTTACATTTCAGACAGAAAGAAAACTTTGCGTTCACTGAATGTGCAATTAAGCATTTCCGGATATGGTTCATGTTTGTTCATGATTACTGGAAGGTGATTTACAGAGAAAACAAAGTAAAACTAAAACGCTTATAACTTTTTCCACGCACATTATTATATTGTGTAGTGGTATATTTTCATCTTGTCTGTTTACGCGATAACTTGAGTAATTTTGTTTGGATCCCTTTCATATTTGAAAGGATGATATAGACCTGGATTAGAATTTCACCTATTTAAATCCAGAAATAGTTGTGAAAAATTGACGGAGTTATGGCCCTTATTGAGTATTTTT
>JAUUEB010300462.1:0-12892 GCA_032362205.1 Clione limacina
CTCTTCTTCTTCGTCTTCTCTTTAGCTATTTTAGAGGAAATCGGGTGACGCCGATGTGACGAAGTCGCTAGTAATAATAATAATAATAATAATAATATTAATAATAATAATAATATGATCAAACGCCGCATATTGTGTTAACACTATACGTTTAAGTATGTCAGACAATATTAATCACATTTTGCTTAGAAGTCTGTTGATGGATTATATTGTAAATAAAAAATCAACGAAGAAGCAAAGCTTTTTCCTATTTTGTATTTTATAGTTTTTAATTCCGTATGAATTTATAACTTGAATACATGTAATTTAATGCGGATGGCTACACGACCTTCACGCTGAATTCAGAACTAATTTATTTGTTAATTTTATTCTATTAAATTGTTAGATTCAGTTTCCAAGTTGTGTTTCGCATTAACTGATAAATGCCACAATGAACAGTAGTTAATCTGACAGACTGGGAGAAATCAGACATGTACTTGTGATGGGAGACTGAGAGAAATCAGTCAGTTTCTTGTGATGGGAGATTGAGAGAAATCAGTCAGCTACTTGTGATGGGAGACTGAGAGAAATCAGTCAGCTACTTGTGATGTGAGACTGAGAGAAATCAGTCAGGTACTTGTGATGGGAGACTGAGAGAAATCAGTCAGATACTTGTGATGGGAGACTGAGAGAAATCAGTCAGGTACTTGTGATGGGAGACTGTTTTAGATTGACTTCTGAGTTAGTCGAAACTTTGGGACAGGGAGTAAACGATAACATAATTTTTGTTTGAATGGAAGCGTGTTGTATCTACCGTTTACTTTTTGAATTGAGCCTGGCAACCATTAATGAGGTGAGACCGTATCTTATCGTTTACTAAGAAAGTGTTTATCCGCCATTTTGAATTAGGTTGAGAAGTCATTAATAAACGGTGACCCTTGTAATGGGGTAAACGGCAGGGAACCATTTCCCCTTTATATACTCTTTTTAAATGTATCACAGTTGGGTTGCCAACTTGGCTTTTTTGAAAGCCAAGCTCTAGAAATTTTGCTTTTTTACTAGGGGATGATTCGGAATAACTTCGTGCTACACTTAACACCTGCATGATGTGGGGTTTTAAATATTTAAACAGGAGTCGAAAGAGATAAAAGCTTTTTCTTATTTGATATTTTTCATCGGTGTGTTAACTTGTTTCTTTGGAATTTCCGGTTTCCATTGTGTCACGGAAGCAGGTCTGATGTTTATAAAAAAAATCACGAGTTGGTTAGCGGACGTAATCGATTAGGCGTTAAGAATCGGAGGGCGATATGACAATAGCGGAAATGCAACATACAACATGCACTTTCAGAAAAGTCAGAATGACATACTGAGTCGCATGCAATAATATACAAACCATGCATTATTAGGGGCTAAAACTACAAAGGGGTCGCTGTGTTACATATATGTTGTACTACTTCTACGACTTTAAGCTAAATGCCACTATAATTCTATTTTCAAGAGGTGATTTTAGAAAATGTGAATCAAACCGTTGTTTTACGTAAGCCGAAACAGAATAGAACCATATGATAAACAAGTGCACATATACACATCACAACATTACACACTATTTCCTTGATTGATTTAACACTTTGTCTTTGTTGCCTCTTTCATCACGTCAGCCGACAACGAGCTAATAATCATTTTTTAACCTAAACACCCATCCACTAAGTGGTTCTCTGTTTAGAGTAAACACGTAGGTTCCAGATCTTTAAGATATTAGACGAGCTTTTAAAAAAAATCCAATTAATGTTGCTTTAGAGGAAAAATAACATTTTTCACAACGTTGGAAGACAGGTTCTTACTTGAACTGAGGCAAATATTTGGGCCATTGTGATCAATTAGTCTGCCAAGGAGAGTTTATGTTTATTTTAATCCTTTTATCTTATATTAATTTCATCAAAGATAAATGCTCTTCTTAAATTGCAATATCTCCACCTCGCAGTGAGAGGGAACGGGTTAAAATCCAGCTAGCGTTGCATCTCTACTGACATTTAATTCTAGCCTTTGATCGGGACGTTACTGCCAGTCTCGCCTTTTGTATTACCCTATTGTGTTACGACATGCATAAAACACTAATATTATTTAGGGACCGAACAACTTTTTAAGTGCCACATGAATTCATTAAACTATAATCCTATTCCCGGACGTTTATTCCATTCCTCTTTCCCGGAATTTGATGTTCGGATACCCGGGAATTTGTCATCGGGAACGATGCATCGATTTGTACACACTCATAAGTACTTTCTTGGTATAGTCATTACGTATCAAATACACGACATCACTGCTATTATTTAATTTCATAAACGTTTGTTAAAGAACTTTTAAACAAAAACAGATATCTTCTGAGGTGTCTCTAAAGTTAACTTAAGACATGACTGGCTGCTTCAAACAAATATAAATGAAGTATTGGTTCAGCCATTCAAAATGTATATGCGAAATCAAAGTGAAACTTTTTGCTCTCTGCTATATCTGCTTTCAACCGTAAGAAAATTGCAAAAATGTAATGTTTGCTATTGAAAAAGCATTTGAATCAAAACACCACTTGAGTTTGTTTATGTAAAAAATCATTTTTCTTTGATATTCGAAAACTAAAATGGTTGTAACCAAGGGTGCTGGAAGTACGGACGCTCTTTATTCATGCAATTCCAGGGCTATAGAAATGGCAGATAAACACTTTTTAAGTAAACGATAAGATACGGTCGCACCTCTTTTATGATTGCTGAACTCAATTCAGGATGTCTTTGAAATGACTTTATTTATGTTTGTATACGGTTGAATTTACATGCTTACGTTCAAATGAAAAGTAAATTGACATACAACTGTCCAAAATATATAATCGTTTACTTTCTGCCCAAATGCTTCGACACCCTCAGATTTCCGTTTAAACCGTTCTCCTGGGAGTACAGCCTGCAGACTGGAGAGCCGGCGACTCCTGTCCTCTGGGCAACGGAACCTGTGCCCTTTATGTCTAGATTATTTCTTAAAACAATCTGCGACTGTCATTTGATGCTTGTCTTTGTCTTTTTATGTAGTGAAGTTAAAAATAAGAAGAACCCTGAACTTATTGTACTCGTTTCTTTTGAACGTACATTGTCATGGTTGATTATACATACAGTCAGGTGTAAGAGCTAAAACAGGGTATTTACTTCTAGGTATTAGCCCTGAGCTAATTTATAATCTGATGTTTACAACACCTACACACCTTCTTCCGGTTCCCATGTATTAATAACAAATCTTTTTTCAGCAACTTGTTTATAAGTATTTGAATTGTGGTTTGACTCTAAGGTTAAGTATTTCCAGACATAGCACTGACTATAAATATATGGCCAAAGATAACAGGCAAAGTCAATTATGAAAACTTTAGACCTACAATAATTCTTGTGTTACTAAGAATACGTTTTTTTTATCTTTTAAAGAATTACATAAAGTGTAGACTGTAGACTGAGTAGAACTATGTGGGACTAGGTAGGACTGTGTAGGACTAGGTGGGACTAGGTAGGACTGGGTAGGACTAGGTGGGACTAAGTGGGACTAGGTATGAATCGGTAGGACTAGATGGGACTAGGTGGGACTAGGTAGGACTGGGTAGTACTAAGTGGGACTAGGTAGGACTGGTTAGGACTAGGTGGGACTATGTAGGACTGGGTAGGACTGGGTGGGACTAGGTAGGACTGGGTAGTCTGGGTAGGAGTGGGTAGGATTGGGTAGGACTATGAAAGACTGGTTGAGACTAGGTGGAACTGGGTAGGACTTGTTAGGACTGTGTAGAACTGGGTAGGACTGGATAAAAACAGGGTAGGATTGAATAGACTAGGTAGGACTGGATAAACTGGGTAAAACTGAGTGTGCTCGGTAGGACTGGGACACTTTTAAAGAGTTGCGACATCAATCAATTTCAATGAAATAACCCATCAACTGATAATCGTGCCATCTTAAAACAACACTCATAAAAGAAAATATGTTTTTTTCATAGACACACAAAGCTTGTTCCATAAGATGTGTCAACATCCGATAATGCAATCAAAACTCATTGGTTTTGTTGTAAAAAATATAACATGTGACACCTGTACATGTGAATACCGCTTAAAGTTCGTATTCGTGTATTTCGATTCCTCCCTTTAAAATCTTTCATAACAACGTAAATGCTTTTATAATTTTTAGGGTCGAATCTAAACATTGATCCCACTTAACGTTAACCCCACAAGTGTAGTGAAAAAGTGCTAGATTCGGTGATGTATTCTTTATAACTTCTCCTTCCAATCTAACTGTGCAGTAGGAAACTCGACTATAATATAAAGTTGTAATGGCAATCTATGTCAAAATCAAACATACTATTTCTCTTGCGCCACATCAAGTGTACATATTTCAGAGGAAACGTATTGCGGACGGGATTTACAATTAAGTTTTAAAATATTGAACTAAACAAACTGTTTTTAAGAAAAATATACATATTTCGTTGAATAAAATCAGCCTTTACTTCAGACACGAACTTGTAAATATAACAAACAAATCAGAAGAAGTATAATATATCTATCTATCGTCAGTTACTTTATGATCCGAGAGGCATTCTGTTTACCGTATTTTCAATATTTTATTCCTTTCTTCTTTGTTCTTCTTTATGATTTAATAATTTGACGGAAGTCATACATCTTGATAACCCATGATTTTGATAGGATTCATGGTGTCGCATTCTAGAGGTAGACTACAGGACTACATTGCTGTTTTCGAACTACAGAAGATGCCGTCATTGTGATGTTATTGGGAAACAATATTCATACTTTACATGCATTTTCCTAATCCCAAATGAAAATCGGAATCGGAAATCGGTAGAATCAGTGATTGACTCAATTTGGTTGGACCATTGTTGAGAAGAAAACTTTATGTCAGTAATAGTATACGCTGAGAGAGCAAAGTGTCTGTAGGGATAGTTACGATAATAAACCGTTATTGGTAAGGTGATGACCTAAGGAAACAGCATTATATATAAATTCAATTTATTGTTAATCATTCATCATTGATACACTCCTGTGTTCACTGACAGACTCAATGCATTCGGCATTTCGTTAGAGATTCAACCCACGATCACATCGATGAACACAGACTACTCGGCGAAAAAAATGTACACCATTCATTGCTTGATTCGGATTTAGAATAGGGGTAGTTTTTAAGTTATAATAAAATAGTGAACTAAACCGAAGACAACCAAGCTCTCTATCTCTCTATGAGAAGAACACACAAGTAAACACAAAAACAGACAAACAAACAAGCAAACAAACAAGCAAACACAATTCACACATTCGTACTCAATAATACATGTAATGTGAGATAACATCAGCCATCTAGCTCCATGTATTTCTTCTTCGTTTGATCTTCTTTCATCTGCTTTCTCTCTAATCTTACATTTCTATAGGTAAGTTCCACAACGTGGCATAATGTGGACTGATAAGTAATTGCCGAACTTTATGTCCCCCTCCCTCTCCCCCGTACTCACGCTTACAAGCACACGCCGAGGTAAACAACTCACACACTTATTTATCAGCAGGAGGCTGATCTATCTCCGTGTCTACCTGAGCATCTTTAAGAAAAAAAACTGGTGCTAAAGCTTATTTACGTGAGTTGGAGTTCCACCTTCTTATCCTGAATTATTTCCGTACCAGACTCTACGTATTATTGCGTTACCCTTTTGCAGTGTCGGCGACTTGATAAAATGATAGGGGGGTAACCCGTTCCAAGTTCATTAAAGAGAGACAAGGTTCCGTCAATTATGCCTCATTTAGGGGTGTTTCGCAACATTACACAGTTATCTACCATCACAACATTTCACAGTCCTATCCCATTAAAACCTTTCATAGATATCTCTCATTATCAACATTAAAAAGGCATATCTCATTAAAACCTTTCATAGACAGCTCTCATTATCAACATTACAAAGTCATATTCGATCAAAACTGTATACAGTCATCTCTGAACACAACATTACATAGTAATCTCACATTAAATTATTGCACAGTTATATCTTATTACACATTCACATTTACACTGATCACAGTATTACACAGTCATCTCTTATCATAATAGTACATAGTTATCTCCAATTACAACAGTACACAGTTATCTACCATCAAAAAATTACAAAGTTATCTCCCATTACAACATTACACAATTATCTCAAATTATAACGTTTCACAGTTCTCTCCTATTACAACATTACAAAGCTATCTCCCCTTTAAAAACAGTACACAGTTATCTCCCATCAAAACATTACACAGTTATCTCCCATCAAAACATTATGCAGTTATCTCCCATCAAAACAGTATGCAGGTATCTCCCATCAAAACATAACGCAGTTGTCTACCATCAAAACATTACACAGTTATCTCCCATTCAAACATTACACAATTATCTTCGATTCCACAATCAAACAGTCTCACATTACAACAATCCAAAGTCATCTTCCTTAACAACATAACACAATTATCTCCGTTAACAATATTACAAAGTCATCTCCCTTAACAACATAACACAGTTATCTCCGATAACAATATTACAAAGTCATCTCCCTTAACAACATAACACAATTATCTCCGATAACAATATTACAAAGTCATCTCACTTTACAACATTACACAATTAACTTTCATCACCCTGATTATGTATAATTATTTCTCTAGGTAACTGTAACCTGTAACTTTTTGCGATATTTTTTTTACGCGAGATATGGGCCTCGTGAAAACAAGGACTTTGCAGTTTCTAAACCATTAATTGACTTACTGATAACAGCTCTTGGTCTTGTACTTTGTACCAACAACTAAGCATGCAAGCCAAAATGCGACATATATGGATGACCAAATGTGAAAAACAGAAGAACATGAGTGTCTTCAACTATTTCTGCGACAAAAAAGTAACTTGTACAAAAAGTAATAAGATATGTGGGATAAAAAGTAGTTAAGATGCGATAAAAGGTTACAAAATCATAGGGATAAAATACTTAACAAATAACCAACTAACAAACCAAATAGCCTGGAAATCCGATTATGTTTTTTTCTATGTCAATATCAGTAATTTTTTGACTAATTGAAAAGAGCGTCGTCTTACTGTGGACGTCTTATAATTAGCTTTCGTTAACCTACATTGAACAACATTGTCAATTAAAAATTCTTATTCAAACATGAAATGAGCCCTGATGCGTACAAATTGTGGGATTGGATCCGCCCCTGATTCATATACTTCAGATCTCGGCATTGTACGAAGGAGGAAAGAAAAACAGAGACGAAGTTTTTTTTCTTCTTCCCCTTCGTAAGTGTGTTATTTTGCTAGGTAAGGGGAAGGTATGGTCTTTTCCTGTTACCTGAATAAATGTCTTGTACGCGCAGAGTTCGGCATTTGCTCACCTCATTGTGGGAGGGATGGGAAAGGTGAGCAGTTATGATTGACACCAGTCCCAATTTGAGATGTAGTTACCTGTAATAACTAGACTGGATAGTATCAACTAACCTGTCTCTACTCATTAGACTATAATAACTATTTTCTCCATAAAAAAGTATTATGTTAAGAATTATACAAATTAAGAACTTGGCCCCAAATTTGTTTAAAACAGGCAAATATGTGCTATCAATGACGTGAGATAGATTGATGAATTAATGGAATTCTAGAATTTTGATATCTTCTTCCTTAAGAATAGATCTGAGAAAATTATTTTCGAATGATTCTAAAAACAGGGATGTGCGTGATGTATAGGGGTGTCTGTTGTCGAAAGAGATAAGGTAGACATATTCGGATTCAAGAGAGGTCATAGTCCTATGAAAGAGAGTTTAAACATTGCATCACACTTCCCATGTGTTGATGGGTATCTACCAATAAAGCGATGAAAAGCACTTAAGAATGATAAGAATATAGTGCAAAGGAGGCGATGAAGGTACTTTAAAGCAAACGAAAAACCTCAACTAAGTACTGTATCAAGTTGATCAGTTTTTTTCTGTACGTCAGATGGAAAGGTGATAAACAGGCACAGTGTGATATGTCATTTAAGTATGTCTTGTGTGATATGTCATTTAAGTATGTCTTGTGTGATATGTCATTTAAGTATGTCTTGCTGAATCATGTCTGTTAGTCATCGCCATTTATATTGACTGCCTTACTTACCAACATTTATACTGTCTACCTTACTCACCATCCTTTATACTGTCTACCTTACTCACCAACATGTATACTGTCTACCTTACTCACCAGCATGTATACTGTCTACCTTACACACCAACATGTATACTGTCTACCTTACTCACCAGCATTTATACTGTCTACCTTGCTCACCAGCATTTATACTGTCTACCTTACACACAAACATGTATACTGTCTACCTAACTCACCAGCATGTATATTGTCTACCTTACTCACCAACATGTATACCGTCTACCTAACTCACCAACATGTATACTGTCTACCTAACTCACCAACATATATACTGTCTACCTTACTCACCAACATGTATATTCAGAAACAAAAACCAACTCGTTCAAATACATAAAGATGAGTAGGATTAGTTAAAACCCTAAGAAGAAGAACCAGAAGGAAAAGACATAAAGACCCATAGTGTGTATTTTGGTCTGGGTTGGTCCCTCAAAGTAACTTTATTGGCGTAGGAAGCACAATAAAAATCATGTACACAAATTGAAAGTATTGCTTAGTTAATTTATCCATACAACAGCAATGCAAATGCAACATTATAATCAGATGAAACCGTCTACTACCTATTCAAAGGACTTATTTGTCGAAGCCAGGTAAAACCATGGATTAAGATATATTTTTTCAATAATGTCAATACAAACATCAATTGCATATAAGTAATGTCTTTTATTTGTCTATACACAGGTGAACACAGATATAAGCTCAATCTACTTACACATAGGCCTATTGTTTTGTCAGCCTGGAGTAGGATCACTATTTTGTGAGGGATGTGATACGATTTTAATTGTACTAAATACGTATATGTCTCGATCTAGCTATTTCCGTTTTGTTATATATTTCTCTCTTCTCCATTCTGCCCTCGTTCTTTCTACCTCTTTTTCTTTTTACCGTCCCTTTTTACTGTCACTGCGATTTAACAACGTTTAATTGAGTTATTTGTTCTAATGTTAAAACTTAAACCAAAGTAATCAACTCCAGATCTTAAAGTTAAAAGTAGCGATTTTGTGTATATACCACCTTACAGTATTATGTTACTGTTTTGAACATCATTTTTTAGACACGGTCCAACAGCAAATAAATCGTTGTCAATAACGCACTTTTGTCGTTGAGGTTATCAAGGTTAAACTTAAACTGAGACAAAACAAGATATCAGATTCGAGTGAACCAAATCAATAACGTCTGACCTGTCAAATCAATGTATATAGAGACGGTAGACAAAGCCATATAATATGTATACTTTCCGTGATTGACTGTCTTGTAAATTTATACTCACTGTATGATTATACCGACATCCCTGTTAGGACACTATGTTATAAGATGCACTATAATTGGATAGACAAGACGGTCTACGTAATGAACTTCGTCAACGAAAGAATCGAACCAATTACCATTATTATATTTCATTACTATCCCCTCTCTAATCATATACGCTTTGGCTGATTATACCTTTTCTATTCAGCCTCATACAGAGACCTCTAAAATCAACTGTCTGTCAGCAAAACAATTTAAATAATATCATGGCTAAGGTCTAGTTTCGCCTAATCACTATTCAAAATGAGAAAGCAGAATAAAATGTAAGGTTTAGAAGAACAAAACAAAGATATAACTCTTACTTCCATGTGGTTGTAACTTTCTGTCTGCACTAGATATAATCTGCAGCATGCGAGACAATAATTTAATTTGTAAGTTAGGCAAGCTATATCTTAGCTGTGAAAGTTCAACAGGCCCTAATGTAATTGTACGCAGTTTTATTAATATATGAGCCCATCATTTTGTAATGATGCTCATATAGTTCAAAGCCTCCTGCTAAAGAACGATGATTGTGCGTTTAGTAAAAAATCCAATAATTTAATACTACACTGTTTGTATTATTATGTATCTAATCACACAAACACACCTACAACTGGATGTGTTTAAAAACTGTGTCATAAGTATAATTGCCGATTGCCAATTCTCCAAAACAATTTTCTGAGATAACCTGCTGTTATGTATTGTGTGAATAAAACATTTACTTCAAATTGTTTTAACTACCTTGTTTTGTTATGATTTGTTGTTTTCTTACATTGTTGCTATTTTTTTCATAATTGAACTTTATCATTTTACCATACATTACGTATTACATACAGAACTATGAGCATCATAATTTTGTTATGTCCCTTAACACGCAGACAACTGATATATACGACTGCAAAGATAGACAACAACCGTGGTAAGATAAAACTACAGCAGATCATGTCAATCCGTGAATATAGAGGAAAACATAATCAATCTAGTAGTGTCATTTAGTCAGGTGATATTTCACACAGCTTATATATTTCATTATCACGTACAAATTAAAAATTCATATCCTGACTGGTTTTGACGACTCAGGGATAATAGTCAGAACATATCATTGTGCATTAAAGGTTTGAGTATATTAGTGAAGTATATTTGTACAACTAATGGAAGTGTTTGCACTTTACGTTGAGGGAACATGAAATAAAAGATGTTTAGGCATCACGAGCCATCAATGTTATATATTCATTAGTATTGCTATGCAATCAGGAATATGCAAACGTGTGTCGGGGCAAAGTATATTAGTCGCATACGAGTTGGTCATTGTTCAACTTCCTGACCGTGCTGTTTGTTTATTAGAAATATTCATTGGCTTGGCTCTTTGTCATAGAAGCTATCATATGACCTTTATGATATTCAAACTGAATTGATCAATTACTTGTTAATTTAAAGCACCTTTTTATTGAAGTTCGTTTACTTTATTAGTTCGTTGCCTCAGAATGAAAAGGTTCTTAACCCGACTTGTTTTCAAGATGATGTTATTTAGTGTTTTATATCAACATAAGGGATTGTTTGCAGGGACCGTTAAGAGGGTTGATCAATAATAAAAGAAACAAAGTTATTAAGAATGGATCGGAATTCAACTCAAATAAAACATATTGCCAACATTGTATCGCATATGTCCTATGTAAAAAATGAATTTTTGCAAGCATTGGCAGATTCTCTGTTAAAAAGAACACCATACAGAACGAGCAGAGATAGAAAAATTGAATATATAGTAAAACCGAACACATTTCATATTCATGTACATAAGGAAATTAAAACAAAACGCACATAAACACACACAAACACACACACATACAGACAGATAGACATACACATATATACAAACACACACACAAATACACACACACACAAACACACATACACACACACACACATACATACACACATACACATACACATACATAGACACACATACACACACACACACACACACACACACACACACATAAACACATACTCACAATTTCAAAAAATCTAGATAGTAATTATTCTTTTTGAAGAACAGTTTTATAAAGGGCCGAATTTATAATTATCAAGGGACATATCTATATAAAGTATTTATTAAGCATGCTGTTATTGCATACCTTTCAAAATGCATGAAAGTATCATTTTTCTTCTGGTTATATAAAATGATGTAAATCTACATAATTATGTATTAAGTAACTTAACCTTCCATTCTAAGTCATGTATGAACTATATGAATATACACGTCTGAAAATATTTATTTTTGGTTATTTACCCTCCAAAAATAAAAACAAATTCATTAAATAAGATCTGACTGGACTTTTCATCTTCAGCTTCACTTAAAATTCGCGGGTAACAGCCATCTTACAATTTACTTTGAAACAACATGTCGTGTGCATAATTTATGTGTGTGTTTGCTTTATCTAGAATACGAGACGATCCAGTACTATTCATGATAGCATTATTTGTACAGGAAAATAATATTTTTAAATACATAACTCTGTTGCTTTAATAGAAGTATATAAAACTAGAAACATGAGTACTCAGATAGAGTACAAACCCGAAACCGAGTTATATAATAACATTAAAAATCCTTATTTTACCGAGTTAGCATTACTTTAAAGTTTAACTTTATCAAAATGTTTATTGAAAAAGATTGAGAAAGTTAAAATCCTGCTTGGATTGCAATCAATATTACGCTTTCATTAAGGATCGTGTGATGCTGCACAGCACTGTCCTGTACGATAACATTGCGCACTATTGGATGCCCACCTGTGCCCACGCGCGGTTAAGAAGAATAAACCTGCCGATGAGTTTTCTCTATATAATATCTTTAAATTAGTTTTGATTCCATAACTTTGTCAATTGATAACGAATATTACTGGAATTGAATAGGCTTCTTTGTCGGGTTAAATTACAACATCGTACGCAATTCGAAGTCAATCAGTTGCATCTTTCTTGAGTTATCGAGGGGACAGACAGACAGGCAGACAAACGCGTATCGTCACATACCCGAGAAGCAATTCTTGGAATAATATATGATTGAGTTAGTAGTTCATAAGGCTTAAAGCTATTGCCAAGATAACATATGCGCAGTTATAAATGAAATCAATGTTTATACGTGCTGAAAATATGTTGCAGACAATAACATGTTGAGAGGTCAATGATATGCATTGGGTCAGAATGACCTAGACATGCAAATTACCACTTGATGATCAAATTGTTTTTCTCAAACATGTGTCATTTTGAAAGAAGCTTTACAAACACATAGTTTATTCATAGCTACTTAGGAGGATATTCATATTCTTAGCAGCCTGCAATTCCGTAGTTAAGTAATACTAGGGGGGGGATGAGGGGTTTCTCTGCACACCCATGACTCAAACAT
>JAUUEB010300684.1:0-12889 GCA_032362205.1 Clione limacina
TGTCTCTGTCTCTGTCTGTCTGTCTGTCTGTCTGTCTGTCTGTCTGTCTGTCTGTCTGTCTGTCTGTCTGTCTGTCTATTTCTCTAGTTTTGACTATTAAAAATGCGTACCTTTTTGTCTGAAATTGCATAAACAATCACAAAGAAATTGCGATTTTTACACGAGCTATTTGGCATAGTCGGTATATTTTGATGTTTATAAACAATAGCAAGCAGTTGTGTTCTATTAGATTCTGTTTTGAGGACTATGAAGGTAGATGTCTCGTTGGTCATAATAGCACAATGAACTGGACTTTTGACATTCTTGAAAAGTAACGCCGTAGGTATATTTTCAGGAGTAAATATCCAAGTTTGAGTATACTTATCGTGACAATGTCAGATGCCCTAGCTAAAGCACAACATAATGGTATTATCACGCGTCTTAACGTGTCTTAAAATTTTCTTTGAAATATATAAGATGCGACTACCAGACACTCATTATTTAAAAAAAATTACCGTTAGTGACCTATAACTCAATCTCCGTTCTTTTGAGAATTTATCGGGGATATTCTTTTTGTAATGGCAGATAGCTCTTTCTCTTTTAAAAATAAACTTTAATGATTTTACATTATAATAAATCAAATGTACATTGGAATGTGAGACCCAGAATGCTTTTAATCTGCACAATTTATAATTTATTTCATTATTGGTTTGATAAAATACATGGTTACCCACCGTTCAGAACTCTGGCTACGCACCTGAAACGAATTTACCGGTGTTTTTTTAGGTGGACTTGGCTGAGCTTTTAACACTTTTTTGATGTAAATGGTTACATTCTACGATTTTAACACCAAAGCGACGTTCGTTGCTTTCTAGCTATAACAAAAATACTTACTTTTTTATGATACCCTTTTTTAATAACATTCAGGCATTAAAATCATTTGGAGATATTGCCTTTTGGATTGTTTCTTCTTCCCTAACCTTTTCGAACTGTGGCGCGAAGCGCCTGAGGTTTGCATGTTGTTTTTTTTACAACACTTCTGCATTGGAACCTCAGTGGGGAATGAATAATCTCTTCTTCTTCGTCTTCTCTTGAGCTATTCTTTTAGAGGAAATCGGGTAACGCCTATGTACGCTAGTACATAATACAATTTAGGAAGCGCCCCAGCAAAATGCACAACTTCAAACAATTCCATACTAATATCATGAGGTCTCTAAACTGACTTATTACCCTTTTTGGTTATCTGCAGTTTTTATTTGTACTGCTTGTTGAAATTAGTCTAAAACAATATTTCTAAGAAATTGACTGACTTGAAAGTATACCTTCTAAGTGAAACACCCACGTTAGAACTGATGAATAACAACGCATAACATATGTGTATACTATTTAGAATATCAGATACTTGAAATTATAAGGATGCAAGCAACTACAGACTCTGTATCCACTGAGAGCTCAAAACTGTAAAAAATACCTTATTTCCGTTATTTTCATGTGTACAAAGTGCTAATATCAAGGGCGGAAAGCGCCTTAGCTTTTGAAAGCAGGTTTCCTTAAAGAAACGACTTTGCAGGAGGAGTTGGGGGGGGGGGGGGAGTCATATCAATAAAGCATTTAAGTCTTTAGGAGATCATTGATCTTTTGACAATTTCTTCTTCTTTTTATTATTCTGCCGAGCTTATTCTTTAAGGAAATCTGGTAACAGTATAGAATGTTCTTTGTAACGGATGTTAAAAATTGTTAAACTTATATACTGACATTTATACTTTTTTACTGCAATTGTTCAAGATATGTGATGATTAAATTGCTCAAAGAGGAAGCGTAACGATCAAATCGACGCATTGAGGGAGCGTGTAGAGACTCGAAATTCTAGTATATCATATTTCACTCATCTAATCTTATATACATTCTTGCAAACAATGCTACTACTTAATTGATTTTTAATTTGAACCTTTAGAATGGCTTTGTGCACGAATTGATACTGACTAAACAGGGCCCAAAACTCTAATGACGGCATAGAATGTATTTAAAAATCTGACGTGAAAAATGTGCTTCTTAATTGAAAGGGATTAAAACCTTTTGTTAGGTGATCATTAGGCCTCGAGCTGGGCATATGCCCAAATGGCTATGCGAAAATTGTCATGCTCTCTTATATTGTTGGTCTTGGCATTTTCTATTTTTAGTTGACATATGTAAGAAGGGTAATGGGAATGAAGCGTTAATCTTCCAATTACCATTGTAATTCGATGTAAGGTACAAGAAGGTCATGCCACCCCACCCCTCTTCATTTTAAATATATCTTTCCAGGCCCAAATATCTGGATGGCAGCGAGATATTCAGATGAAAAGAAACAATTCTTATGGCCAAGTGGAGAGGCAGTTCCCAGTACCTTATGGGATCCAATGTTTCCAAAGAAGAATCCCAAAGCTCCAAACGAATGCACTGCTATCAACTTGTTGATGAAAAATAGAAAGTGTGTTTCTGAGTGGCACATCTGGATAGTCTGCTCTGTCAATGTCCAATAATTTCAAATAATTTGATTAAGTAAATGTTGTTAACATTATATATTTGACAGGAAAGGTTTTCCTTAAATGCGTATACATTGTGTATCGATAATAAAATGGAACAAATTATATCAAACCCTTCGAAAAATTCTGAATTATATAAGTTTCAATTTGCTTTTTGATACTTAAAGAACAATCAACCGACTCTTATACATCTGAGAAATTTAAGATTTGTTGTACAAATCAAATTTCTATAGTTTTACTTAAAATTTGAAATTGTCCCTACAATGTCCATATTGAAAATAGTCAATGAAGGAAAGGAACAAAAGTCATTTTAAGAATAAGGACCCTGAAGTCCATGGCTTATGATTTTATTTTCGTTATTTTGCGAATATACATCAAGTGTTCAATGCTCTGTCATACTATTACATAACATAAAAGAACTGAGTGTACTTTTACTTTGGTGAGGCTTTGGTATATACTGTATTGCTGCATACTATATTGGTTGAATAGGAATTCTAAACAAGAAGGACATACCTTTTTAAAATTGTCAGAAAGAATGTTGATGTTTGCAACTAAGAGACACGTGTCAAGTATGAATTATTGGACAACACTGAGTTTTATATTTTGTTGTTGTCCTATTTTTGCTATATGTATGACTTGTATTTTATTTATATGTGTAATTAATCCTTTTAATACTGTGTTTTAGTGGATTTGATTGATTGAATAATACACCATACCACCTTACTAGTTTTTCGTTTCAATAAACATCAGTGTCAAGACTCTGGTCCTCATGTATGTTATGAATCTTTAATTCAGTTTGATTACATCCAAATTATATGATTGTTTAGTCATTCTTTTAAATAAATGTATGCTTTTATTGTTTCTATTAATTGTAGGTTAAATCGAGGTATTAGAGGTCTTTTAAAGTGAAAATCCGAGAGCACGGAAGAATTCCGCCCTTGCTTATTCATAGTAGAGACACATGGGGGGGGGGGGCTTTATTGTCATTTTGCTAATTTAAGTATGGTTAAGAGTAACACAATGTGATATTAGAAAAATATATGTGAAATAGTACAATTAAATGAAACTTCCGTTTCAAAATTCAGATACATTCTCAATAGGATTTTCTAAAGACAAGATATGAATGATATAAAATTTAGTATAAAGAAGATAATTATGTCACCGTCATAAGTATGTGATGGCACTTTTTCAGAAATTGAAATAATATATTTTCATTATCAGTTCAAACCCGAATTCTAGCATGATATATTAACCATTTACATTTCATTCTACAAGTGCACTTCCTATTAAATACTTCACATTCCAGATGTGTTACTTGTTCGCACATGGGATAAACATATAAACGGCTCAATAATTCCATGATATAAAATAACACACATCTTTCACAGCAATGGGACATAATCATGATTATGACTATCAGCAAACTGATTCTAACAGTTGTGTTTCTTTGTTCCATTAGTATCATTACAATTAATGTCCGATTGAGTCATGGGGGCTGCAGAGAACCCCTTATGTCATCTTACTACAGAAAAATGGGTTAATATGACCAACAATGGTATTGAATAGATACCAACCAAACAAAGGGTCTTTGATCACTTAAACAAAACCATTACAGATTGCAAAATGTGACGCTTTGAGTAAAAACTATTTTTTTAAACAATTGTAGAGTTTAAGTTTGGAATATATTTTTCTTTTGTATTTGTAAAAGAAAGTGTATTTACTTGACATTTGACAATCTTTATTTTAGTTTTGCTATGTTAGCGTTTCGTTTTAAAGGGTAGATTTATCAAGCAATTTTTGTTATAATTTGCGTCTCTTTTACATGAGAAAAACATTTAAGCCTGACTGTATTTCAATTGTTCTTTGATTAAAGTTTCATTTCCAAATTAATTTTAGTTTTCAAGTTATAGATGTAGGAGCTTTATATCCATTTCCAACGCTTTGTCTTAAAATCAAATGTCAAAAATGAATTCGTCAGTCCTTATCAAATGTCTAAATCGTTAGATACCTCATTAATTCATTTTCTGCTATGTATTAATGGGTTTGTAATGAGTCAAGGAATACTAAACTTTTACCAGATGTATATGCCATGCTGCAAATGAGGCATTATATGTAGTCGAGTGACCAAAACATTGTAGTACCGAACATTTTCTTAAACTTTTTTTATCTAATCTTAAGAATGAACGAACAAGTCTTAAAACCACCAATGAACAAATTCAAACATTTATTTTCAAAAAAAAGAAGAAATGAATAAAAAAGGGTAGCAACCTGGTGATGTCGTGAATCGCAAATATTGGGAGGCGCGACACATCTCTAGACTCAACACTGCTGTATCTCCCTTTGGCCTAAATTTAAAGTCTTGAAGCCTTGTCAGTGGCCTTCACACCTTGCCCTGCTGATTCTGTTCTTCATCCATGCAATCTTTAATCTCACTGATATTAAACATTAGTTTTTACATTTTCTCTTTGTTGCAGGTTGTGTGCATTAATCTATTAATCTATCAGAGTTCCTTCTGGGCATCTTTCTTCGGTGTCCTCGGTCGCACTGATTAGCTGTTCTCCCCTTTGTGAGTGTGAATTTACAACAGCAACTAATAACTTATCTATACTATTTATTGGAATTGTCATAATTCTCTCTCTACCTGTATCTAACTTATAGAAATTGATTGGTCATTTATATTTCAAACTTGTGAGAAAGTTTCTACTTAAAAAAAAATTATTGTTGGTATTAGAATAACCCGATTCTATACGTTTGAGACTTGTTTTGCATTTGTGAGAAAGCTGATTTTGTATTATTATGAGCTTGTGTATTTTTTAATTAAATTGAGCTTTTTGGAATTATTACAATTCTACACATTTCAAGTTTTCTAATTTTGAATTGCTATGGTTCTGTACATTTTGATCTTTTTGTAATTTTACATTTATTTCTGTATTTGTCCATGGGTACGTTTGTAGAGTGTTATGTGTACTGAAGAAGGATAAATATTCGAAACTGTTTGATCTGTCCCGCAAAATAAATTTAAATTGGCATTGGTTCGCGAACACCCCCACCAATCTACCTTCATGCTTTAACACGTAATTTACTATCACAAATTGGAATATTTTCATTTTTTCTGACACGAATTCTAAAAAACGCATACAATGGATTACATTGAACAATATTAGCTAAGTTCATCCATTTCCCAAAACCATGCATTTAGAAAACTGATACACAGGAAGGGGGATAAGTATGACGAAGGATGCGTATAAGCTAGTCATTACTTAAGCAACTCGTAGAGTCTAAAGCATGTTCATGCCCTCAGCAACAATATATTATATAATTACTTCAGTTTGACTCCAGTAGTCCACCCTAAGGTGAACCCACGTCAGTCTTTTAATTGTACACGTGATATCATGAGATTTTCCTCTATTATGTTGTTTATGTCTCCCGTGAACTGGTTAACAAGCTATCGCAAACACACATTCCTTAAGTATGTACTTGTGCATTTGTCGCCCATGATTTTCAGTTAGTGTGCATCCATATTTCAGGCCGTTTTATATTCAATGTATTGACAATTTTGTTTAAACCACTATTACAAAAATTATGCAGACATTAAATTTAATTATTTGAGAACCTTTTAGTGTAAGAAATCCGTGACCCGTGTAATTATATGACAGGCGTGTTAAGATATGAGATACAGGAGCTTAACATTTTTATCACAACGTCATGCATAAATGGCAATTACATTGGATAGATCTCTTTAATAAGATAGAGTGAATTTAAGAATATCGTTGTCTTCAAAACAAAGAGTCGCTCGGGTACATAACACGGAGTAGATCAAAATCACAATAACGCAGATGAAGTATATGGTGTTGTAACAGTCCTCAACCACTTTACTTGTAAATATCGCAATCAGTGTAGATGCTTTGTTTCTGAGTATTTAGTATAAGGTTTTACTCCAAGGTCTCAAGGAATGAGGCTGCACATTAATTGATATTCTCAAGCTCACATATGTTATGTTATGTTGAATGGACCACCAAAATCAATTAGGCTAATTAGTCAAATATCGCATGAGACTTTGCATTGGGTGTACAAGTCATAATTTAGAGGAGGCCCCATCAGGGAAAAATGAGTAAGGGGAGTGAGAGCAAAAGTGTCTTTACCTAGAAGTCTGACCTCAACATTACGGTCAGTAGGAGGAAACTCATTTCTTATGGAGTTTTGTTTTGCAGTCTGATTACCATGATGTATTTTGTGATCTTTTAAAGTAAAAATAGCAATTTCTTTTTAAAAAAATCTTAAATGGCAGGCATGTTAAAAAATTGATAGTAATTTATAATACAGGTTAATGCTATGTGTGAGCTGTATAACGACTGACTAGCAAAGTTTCAAATATATCCGTTTTAAAAAAGCACAGTATATATCACAAAAAGGTAACCTTTATAGCCGTAAAAAGTCGCTTATTATTGCAACTTAATGTTGAGATAACAAGGGAAGCAATCATTTATTTTTGTTTGGTATTGGCATTTAAGGATTATATCCCTTTATTAGATAACAACTTTAAACAACAACACAGTCCAGCACCCACACCCCTGATTCATGAACCCCAGGATTAAATCAAGCCTAAGTAGTTCCCTCAAAAAAATATTTAGTTCCCAGGTTGATATTCGATCGATTTCAACAGTCTCCTATTTTCGAGTATATGCGCATTTTTTCTTACACTTGCCTTATCTTGAAAACCAATTAGCTGATTAGCATATTGACGAATATTAATGAGAAGTTCAAGTTATATATTTGTTTGACAAATGTTCAGACTGGGGACAATGTTTTGCCTAAATATGTTTGCAGGGAATACAAAATGTATAAAAGGAATAATGTTAGGCCAAAGCCAATCTTTTGGGAAATTTTACTTTGAAATGCCATTTTCGGGACATTTTCATCATTTTCTTTTTCGCGACAAAAATCCATACATCCGTCTTTTAATTCCCACTGCTTCGCCAAATTCAGAGCTCGTCCACCCAAAACGTTGCGAAAACATTGATAATGTATTAGACTCATGTAATAATGGCAAAATGCTGGCAAAATAAACTAGTCAACACTTTGTTATGAACAGGCCTGAAAAAAATGCATTTTTACATAAAGGACAGGGCTGACTCAGATTAGTCTGTATATGACTGTGGACTCTTTTTGGATTTTTGCTTTCATGTCAATGGCTGCAAAGTGTTATGCCCCTCGATTGAAATGTACATAGGGCACTTGCCTCACTACGCTGTCACACTTACAATTAGAAACACGAGTACTCAGCATCAGATAGAGTAAAATCTCATCACCATGTAAATTAAAACATTTCCTTATCTTACCTTGTCAGCATTACTTAAATATAACTTTATCAAAATATGTAATAGAAAAACATTGAGAAAATTAAATTCCTTCACGGAATGCAATCAATGACTGTACAACACAGTACAAAGCTTCCCGTCTGTCCTAACGAAAAGTGAACACAGCTGCGAAAAGTGCGCACTCGGCACCGGTATTAAACGAGTTCTTGAACACGGAAGAAGAAACATGTTGCAGTGATGGAGACAATCGAGTATATCTCTATCATTCTTTGGTAATTACTTTAAATTCTAAAACTATGTCAATTGTGAACGGGTATTGATGAAATTAAATAGGGATCTTCATCGTGTGGATTTACAACATCGTACAAGATTTTACAGCAATGAGTGGTATATTCCTTGAGTTATCGTCTACACAGACAGACATATAGACAAACGAGCAGCGTCACATACTCTACACCAATTTTTGGTGTCGAGAATTACCGTGCCATTCCAGTGAATAATAAGTTCCTGTCTAATGTCAGTACATTATGGGATCAGAAAAACAAATAGAAAACTGCACTCGAGGTCCAGGGAAAATTTTCAAAAATTGGGTTCATTTAAAATCTATATTAAGGGGATCGGGAAAAAATTGAAAAATGGAAGACAAGTGGTGCATTTAAGAGCTATGTTAAGGAGGATCGGGAAAATTTTGAGAAATCGAAGCTAAATGGTGCAATTTAGAGCGGGAGCCGGGAATTTTTTTTTTAAATGAAAGGTAATTGGCCACGGGAAATTTTATTAACTTGCGGGAAATTTTACATTATTACTTTTTTTCTTGAAAATTTCCCGCGAGATTGTTTTTTCGCCAACATTTCCCGTCAACGAGGTTGACGATATTTGCACTTTTTCCAGCTCTGGTTATGATATATATTTTAATAGCTTTTTTATTAGATCGTTAATTTATGAATTCGTTAATTTGCCATCTATATATCTTAAATTTTAAAAGTGTACTATAATCAGATTCCCTACCGAAAAAGCCCAGAATGCAAACATATTATATCTATGATTTCATAGGGCTCCAAAATGTTGGTACTTTTTATGACTAACCCGATTTAACATAAGCAAACCAACTATTAATATTACTACTTACTGTAATGGTATTTCATATGTCAATATTTCACGAATTGGCCATTTTGATTATATTGTGTGAAGTGGTACATTAAACAAATGGCGATCTGCTACGGAAATTTAAAAAAAGAGAAAAAGACGAAAGATGAGGAATACCCACTCATAATTTACGGTGAGCTGAAATGTCAAAGCTGTAGAAAGTTTTCAATTCAAACAGATTAATCAGGGAATACAAATAACTTGCTTATAGTAGAATAAACGTAAGAATCGAACATTAAATATAGTAGAAATACGTCGAAATAAAACAAAGGGAAAAATTCCAATCATCACAAAAATTAGTTATGTGAATTTTGGCAGTGTTGGTTTATTCAATTAAAGAGATTTGTTTAGCCTGCCCTAATGATTATCATTTGGAATCCGATGAACATGTATGAATCCGATGCACATGTATGAATCCGAGCGATAGGTCTCGCTAAAAGGATTTCAATGTTTTCATGAATTACTGGTGACCACTGGTCATGGCGTAACACATGGTTGAGTGACCCCTCAAATTCATTAGCATGACGAAACGAATGGAAATTAATATCGATAATAGTAACTTTGGGGGACACATACCCGAGTAGTCGGTCACGTGCTTAGCTAAGTTGCTCACCATTTTTTTTTCAAAAAGTTTGTACCTCCCCTTTTCAAAATCATAGCTATGCGCCTGATAGGAGCTGTTAGATAAAATATCATAGATTCGTTTCAATATCCATCTTACATTCCTGCTGAGGAATGAACATAGTCTTTCTTTGGTGGGGTTGGTCCGCTTGGTTTTGTTATGTCATCAAAGGCTCGGACTTCGTCGCTCGGTACCATTGCCGTTCTTTCATGTACGGTGGTGCTGCTGACCGGCCGTTCTACTTACGTCATTTCCCCATGGCAAATGTTTAAGCGGTGCTCTGATTACAACACATGATGCATGTCATTAAAATGGGGAGGGTCTTAGTTCCCATAGTATTGTGTGATAGGTACCTGTCAAATAAGCCCAACCATCTCGCCACGAAGGGTTTGCTGAATAGACTTTGGATATCTTTGACTCAAAGTTTGATAACGTTTGAGTTGTAGCAAGATGTCACTACTAACCTGTTGAGTCCTGTTGAGCATGTATATAATAATTTTCTGTTCTTGGAGAACTTATCTATTTTTACCATGACATTTCGATGATGGATCTAATAAAGTGTTTGCTATTTTCAAGTCTGATAGGATGTGCATTAACAATGGATATGACTTCTCCTTTGTCAATCGATTACTATAATAAAATGATGTGAACAATGAATTGTGTGTGGTTCTGGACGTTTCAAGAAAATTTCTATTGCTTTAATTGGATATTTTACAAAATCGGTAAGATTCTTTTTTCAATCATTTGTTCGAATTTAAATATGTTAATATATGTGAATACTGTTCATAATTTGATATGATTGTAATCTATACATTTGCAACATTGGACTGCATTCAGTGTTATTCATTGTTTGGAGTTGGAGTATGGTTACCGACATGGATACAAGGCCAACAACCATTGTCAATTGAATAATGGCCATGGTGATGTTTGGTCACCAAAAATTCATGAAAATAATCATTTCAACAACAAAATTATGTAATTGAAATCCTTTTAGCGAGACTTTTCGTTCGAAATCATACACAGACATGGGTACGAAGCTGGCTTCGGCTTCGGGAAGCCGCAGTTTAGAAGCCAAGGCTTCGGCATCATTCTGTTTTCAAAGACTGGCTTCGGCTTGGGATTCGTCTTTTTTGGAAGAGAGGCTTCGGCTTCGTGATATTTCCAAATATCCTGGAATGTTTTTTCATTAAAAATTGTGTTTTTCTTACTCCAAATCCATCCAAAGTGTATAGGCTAACTAGATACTGTTTACAAGGCACATAACGCTTTGTTTTACTGAAATATGATTATTTGACCTTGTTATAGATTTTCTAAAAACTAGAGCTTCAGTTTCGGCTTCGTGTTAATTTTTAGACACGGCTTCGTGATGTTTTCAGATGCCGGCTTCGGCTTCGTGATGTGTCAGGGCTTCGGCTTCGAGAGTTGCGGCCCCATATGTCTGATCATACATGTTGTTCAGGATTCAAACACCCCACGTGATGACA
The DNA here is from genome assembly GCA_032362205.1 of Clione limacina. NCBI lineage: Eukaryota > Metazoa > Mollusca > Gastropoda > Pteropoda > Clionidae > Clione > Clione limacina. Next base: position 11,075 of record JAUUEB010300684.1, read on the forward strand.
TCATGAGCAGTTTTGAATAAGTGGGCTCCAAAATGTCCTCTATGATCATCGTGAATATAACCATCATCTAAATAACTGGGTCAATCCACAAACGTTCATATATATGACGAAAGGGTATGGATACGAATAACTGAACCAATTAACGGGTTTCTCATGGTCACGGTACGCAGGGTTTTGCTCATTTGCATGTTTGATAGACATTTGACTTTTATTTTATTGATAGAAGGTAATCTACTTTTTCGGGCATCCTGAGTTCAAAGTGATCAGTGATTAAAAGTTGAATTGTTAGTAAACGGAGGCTATGCCACCATGAAAAGTTTGAAATAATGTATGCAAGATGGTGTATTTTAAGAGGCATCGGAAATAGTTTGGTAACTTTGCTAGTGTTTGTAAGTTCCAATAAACAAAATCTCTTATGAACCGTTCACATCTTTTTCTAAAAATTGCAATACATCTTCATCTTTTCTATATTTTTTTCCTTTTACCCCTTCGCTCTTTACTCCCTCTCACATTATTTCACCTTTTTAGCCCAGGCGATAGTGGCAGATTGTTTGATCCCAAGACCAAATCTCAGTGCGAAATTTGGTTGTTTTGGTTCTATAGTTAATGATTTTTACTGTTTTATCGCGGAATTTGCAAGGTTACTCTCTCCCCCCCCCCCCGTTCTTAGCAAAGGTAAGAATATTTTTAACTGGGCATATCTCAAAACTTAAAGAGCTAGATGAACCAAACTGATATGAAATAAAGATATAGTACTAATAGTATGACCTTCATATCTAAAAATATGCAATATATTTGCATATATAAATTTGATGAACATATGAGAGAGAGTGCCAAAAGGTGAAGCTCATTTTGTTTCACAAAAATTAAAAAAATGGCACTTTGATCTAACTACGGTTTTTGTTTGAATATCAAAGCATAGTGAATTAATCCATAAAAGATAGTTCAGTTAACCGTTCTTCCTTAATGACAGTGCCGTTTCTACCCTATAGGCGGATCCCGCGCAGCATTGCACTTCATAGCGATCGTTGTGAACATTTAACAACTTAGTTGAGAAATCAATCATAATACAAATGTTTTACAAATTATAACATATTGAATTACGACTTTTTAAAAACAAATACGCAATAAATTATCTTTTTGAGGATGAAACACTGCTTTGATAAAGTCTTTTAAATAACTACTGAATCCCAACCCACAAGTATCAAATTGATTGGTATTTAGGGCCCCGCAAAAATCTCCGCCTAGGGCCCCGCACATGCTAAAAACGGCCCTGTTTGCTTAATGACCATGGTAAGATGGGAAAGTGTGAAATTTCATTTGTGACATTGGACATTAACAATGTCTCACTATATTATTGATATTACCAACATATCTTCATAAACCTCTGTTAGCATATTTTACTAGAAACACTTTAAAATAGTAGACGTTTGAGTTTTCTAAGTCTTGTAAAACACATTGTTTATGTACCAGTACTATGTTCAAAGTCACAAATGACAGGTTCAGACACAGACATTTTAACTTGAAACAATAAAACAACAAGTTAAGTTGGAAACTACAATGATTTTTATTTTGTGAATGCAAAAACAATAAAATGTGCATAAAAAAACATTTAATGATACACAATGTCAAACTCTACCATAATTATCTTTGTCATTTGTGACAGGACATGAGAAATCAATCATAAATGTTTTACAAATTATAACATACTTCAGGTGTGTTTATGTATCTTCATATAATCTTCATATAATCAATGGTGTTTATGTTAAGTAATAAAACTGATAACTATAATCATTTATTATTTTATCTATAAAT
>JAUUEB010300795.1:0-12889 GCA_032362205.1 Clione limacina
AATATATGGTTCCGGTGTGCAACTTTATCGTGCAAGGAAGTGCACAATGTTATGTCCCTTTGTGTCTGATGATCGGGTTTGTACTCTCTACGAGTACTCATTTTTTCTAGTTCTAAAGATATTCTACAACTATCTTCATAATATTGAATAAAAAATACTCTATTGTTTCACACATTTCTGTTCCAAGTTTTTACAAATTTCAAACCCAAAATTGTCATCATATCGCTGACTATGAAAAACAATATATTGAAAGATATATCGACAAGTCTTAAAGCTTTGGATTGTCATGGAGAAAATGAGATTGGAAAACGCCAAAACGTGTGTTTTAAGTCAGACCCATAAGCTAGTAATCTCCCTTTGAATTTAACCAAAAGGATACACAAAACATAACGTTACTTTTACTCTGCTTAATTGTATGCCTCTTTTCCAATCAGCTTAGGACAAAACTTTGAGGGGATTTCTTACACAAGTGTATGGTGATTTGTATTTAAGATCAATGTAATTATTGATCAACGAACAATGGAGAGAAACAATTACAAGGAGAACTTAGTAGTGAGTTGTAACGTCTGATCAATTCCTTAGTTTTGCAAAATAAAACACTTTTGTGGAGCAAACAAAGCTACCTTGAAAATGTGATTAATTCAACACAAATACTTTTATTTCAATCAAAGAGTGGTACTTAGCAAAACAACAATAATCTAAAGATGAAAAGAAGAATTTAACGATTCTCCCCAAGGAGAATGTACTATAGGCTATAGGGGTCACAAATAGACTAACCAATTGTCGTAGAAAATGTGCTTAATAAGTTATAGATTTGTTTGAAATCATTTGAAAGGAGTGCTTTATTGTTTTGTATGTCATTGTGTAAGGGTCAATGAACATTTAACTGGATAATTACAATTTTAATAGTTCTTTGTGTATAAAAATAATTCTCAACCAGAGAAGTTCTTCGTTGAGAAGATCACTTCATTTGTGTATGAAATATAAAGCAAAACCAAGCTATCTATGCTATTGAAAATAAGATAACATACCTTCTGAAAACAAAATGTATAACGAAGAGGCATTAATTATGAGGGACACACGTTTGTACTCACGGACTCACGAAAGAGAAATATAATTGACAGATAAAACGGTTATATTTGTGTGCAAAGAACAAAATATTCACATTCGTATTTACTCACATACTCAATTTCATATTTTATTTGTTTATATCAAACCGATATACTTATCGCATATTTATTATATCAAAGATATCGACAAACTTTATCAATCCCCATTTTACGTTTTCGTTTCAAGTCCATCCTTTCTTTTTTTTGTATCATAAAATAACACTGATCTTACATAGCTACACGATGGAAAATATCATTTATGCTACAGAAAGTTTATTTGAGATATAATGATCTCGTAACACATGTTAGATTTTTACTATGTTTATTTTCTATTTTCTACTAAAGTTAACTAATGATTGCGTGTATATTAATAATGCTATCAACCGAATCTATACACACACCTAAGCTACAACTTTAGATTTATAATAATAAGTATTGAAATGATATTTACAGAACCAACAATTAAATAATTAATATACTTAAAATATTTTGACAAGACTCCCAAAACGTTTGGATGAGTAAGACTTTAAGGAAGGAATAAATGTAAAGAGTTATGAATTAACAGCAAACAAAGACGAGGGTGTTTCTTTTAAACAAGAATACTACAAAGATATGGAATGAACCCATGATTAATTCACATTTAAAAGGTATGGCTGTGAAAATGTGTAAAAGCAAACCGAAATGAAGCAATACGAGTACATGCAAGTATAAGAACATAAACAAAGGGTTCGAAAAATGTACAATTACAAATGCAAACAATGATAAACTAGCAAAAATTTAACAACTGGACAAATATTACAGTTAATTAGTTGACTATGATTCAATTGAGCAAAGATGATAAAACGACACCCTAATCGTCTGCAAACAAAGTATTGACTAAGAAATTCCTACTTTTCTTATTCTAATAGATTTGTGAATGTTTAAGACCACCTCTTGCATATCACTGAAAGAAGTCCTAAAGTCACCAAGTGAACTCTTTTTTACTGTGATGAATATCTTCTGATAAAGGAGGTGTAGGTTGTTTAGTGGGAAAATTAAAATGTTTAGCTCGGGTTGTAAGGAAGAGTTGGATAAACAATATAATTTTCAAATACCATCGACGTTTAATCATCATAAATACAAAAAATAAATACGCTCATGTCATGATTACTTGCGTCGGCTTCACTCAAATTCTTAGTTTTCTTAGTTAAATTCTTAATTCTCTCTTATCTTAAGAGATCATAAGCAAGTCAAGGGTTATGAACAAGAATGAAATATATAAACTTAGTGATTTCAATCTTAAAATAATATTCTATGAATTTTCAGCACTTTGATCCCAAAATATTTAATCTAAACTTAAGAGGTAGGGGTATTTTCTATGACTCTTAAACATTAAGCTTAACAGAGTTTAATAGAACATAATAAAATATTACAAAAAATATCAATTTCTATTGAATATCTTTTGATTAAAGAAAGGTTAATCCATACACCACACATTATGATACAAACATAAATTCTGACTGATAAACATTTATGTGAAATAAGTGCGTATACACACAGTGATTAAATGAACACCCTGATCAGTGAGGTTTTGCAATTACAACAACATTCTAGCTACTTGATAACTTAAAAAACTATTAAATGTTAGTTGTAATAAAAGTAGAGAAAGCAGGCACTGAATCCCGACCAAGCTATCATAATTATATTACTATTTTCCATTTATTTCTAATGAAAATTGTCTGATTTCTTCTTTTTTATTACAAATTGTGTGATGCCTTTATCTAATAATTGAAAAGAAAACGGTTATATTTGTGTGCAAAGAACATAATATTCACAACCGTGTTTAAACATATGCCAAATTTCCATATCTTTATATGTAATATGTTGGTTATTTATCTTTAAATCCAGCATTACCCCCCCCCCTCGCATGATAAATCCACTGAATGTTGTTTTGAAAATTGGTAATTTCCTTAAAAAGCAAATCAAATGAACCATTGTTTTTTAATAGTATTTGATTTAGACAAATGTTTTTAATGTTTCTTTTATATCCGTTGCCTAGCCTGGTCTCAGTGCCGGAAGTCTGTGACCTTGTTCCCGGCAAAGTGAGAGAGAATGGAACATGGCACACAGGACAGGATCACATGACTCACTTGTTGAATAGCACCACGTCGGGTAACCAGATCTCCTCTGAAGGGACTAGGAATTCTTTGATGCCTTGGTACTCCTTAGGATCCCAACACAGGCCTTTGTCCTCCCATTCCTTCATGAAAATATCATTTTAGAGATGTTTGTAAAAGGAAGTTTGTCAAATCGTTAATGCGGGATGTTTGGAAGGTAATTGGGTGCATATTCTACTAGGAGAACATGCTTTAGTATACTTTTGTTTGTATTTTAGTTATTCGTAGGTAGGATCAGCGTATACTGTCTCTAAAACACAGAACTAGCATAACAACAATCATGCAGGAAGTAAAGAGTGTAACGTCATTGACAAAAATAGTCTTTCAAAGGTTATACACGTAGTAAAAGCATGCTCATGGATGTCTAGTAAGAAAACGCTATGTACTCAACCCTATGTAATCAATACACAGAGACCTTTATTACACGAGAAAAACAATTGCACATAATATATCTACTAACTATAGAACAGAGGTAAACATGCACAAATTAAATAAAAATTGACTTATTCTTAAATTGACAGTCAGTTTTCCATCAAAATCCTGTACGCAACTAATTATACATTAGTTAGATATTATAATAGAGAAGGCCACTGTGTTAAGCACTTTACAGAACTCGGCTTTTCCGTGTAAATCATCATTGCTTTAATAATAATAAAAAATTGAAGTGAAGTACCTAATTCTGGCGGAGTATCAAAACCTTGCAATCCCCTTTGTTCTAAATACTAGAATTTTGCTCAAATAAATTGTCGGTGCCAGCTTTCATTATGAACTTGAATGCAATATTTTATATTTCTGAGTGACTGAGTTTAAAAAATATTCAAATGTAGACATCTGCAATCCAAGCATAGTGAAATAGCATTACATGTTAGTTGATGTCAATACTTTAATCAAATACTTTTTATATGGTCAGAGAAAACAAAGTAAAATAGAAGTTAATGCTTTAAAAAAGTTGCATTCAGATTTGGCTCTATGCCCCTGTATAATCGCGCACGTAAAGGTAATTAATTATATCTAACACGCAATTTTTTTTTCATTCTGTATTCTACTTTTACTACTAAGACTAACGAAAAGAACACGTACCACAAAATGAACGTTACGTGTCAGGCAGGTGCTAATACAAGGGTAACACATCAGACAGTTAAAAACTGAGCAAAACACAATAAAATAGATATACTCCATGCAATTGTTCTCATTCCTCTTACAAATAAGATAAAATCAAAGCCAGTTCTCAAAAAACTATGTCTCTGTATTTATTTTGTGAAAAACGTTGTCTTATTGTCTCTCCAGTCTGATAATATCAAGATTTTCAATTATTCAGTCCAGATTGGATATTGATTTACGATAAAAGATGTATCTCATCAAGAAATACCAGTTTGTCATTAAAAATCTCATAGCAATAATGTACTTGTTATTCTGAAACTGGATTTTATTTTGAATTACAATACAGTTCATATTTGAAATATCACCAGACTTTTGAAAATAGTGTCTGCTGAATTGTTCAGAACTTACAATGAAAATAAATTTTAACACTCATAAACATCGAACATGTCTAAAACTGTGTTAAAAAGTGAATACAAAACATCAAAACGACAATTGAATTCTCACGTCCACGGCTCAAATTGCCTTGAAATGATGACGTGCGCCTGTTTAGGGGACACTGACTTACTTATTATACAAAACTATATCAGGAAGCCAGATATTCTCAGAAGGGACGTAAAGATGGTCAACACCCCCGTACTCTGCAGAATTCCATGTCAACTTCCTATCAACCCACTCCTGTAGCAGGTTGCAGGATGCAGTTAGCAGGATGCAAGAAAGATGAGACAGGTGTAAAGCTTAAACTTAAACATTATGAATTTTTTTAATATAGAGTCCGTCATAAGTAGAGAATGTAGTACAGTGAAACAAAACAGAGAAGGCAAACAATCGGCTATTTCAAACAACAAATACACACTTCGATGCAATCATGAGTTGTTAGTGTCCCTGGTGAATTCACCGCCCTATAAACGTGAAATAATACATCAGATTATTAGGTGAACATTCATGGATAAAAACAAAATGAAGAACACACATAATACAAAACAATAAACCTCAACAAATATTTGAATTTAAATACAAAAATTCAACATTTAAACAAAATGAAAGCGTTAAATAACATTTAGTATTATATTACATATCTGAATTTCATAAGAGTAAATTTAGTTGATTAAGCATAATAAATATACATAGTCAGCATATTAAAAGAAAATAGCAAGTTGTGTTATTTGTTAATTTATAAATACGTGGCTAATTCACAAAATTTTATTTACATGCGCTGAACAAGAGCTACGGAAATATGTAAGTATAAGCAGTATTTATGGCTTTTTGCTTCAAAGCAGTAGCACTCCATGCTCTTAAAGATCAAAACAGTTTTTACGAATTGAATTTCCACTGCCTTGGTAAATATACCCAACGCGTGGCTAAACATGTCAACAGGCATTAATGAACACCGCGGGATAGAAGTCAGAGCATTAATGAACACCACGCGATAGAAGTCAGAGCATTTTTGGACCAAATAACTGAAAAGGCGTCTCTGTATAGACAAGGGGTCTTTTGTTGTTAATCAATTGTAGCCCCGGTAGTATTGCGAAATGACAAGGAAATTGTCGGGAAGATAATTGGATAGATGAAATCAAGGGCAAACAAGATAGTATAAGGGAAGGCGTGAGGGGAAATATTGGCAACAGTTATGAGTAACGATTGTTGGACTGTAAATGCAAATAACCGTCCTAAGTACTCTGTTGCGCTCTACTCCTTGAATAGTAGTCTCATATTGGGCTCTAATATTTCCTAAAAGATCACTTCGTGTCAACAGTCGAGCATCCTCGCTTTTCTTAGTAACTACATTAGGATATAACCAATAAAGCTCGCATTGCATTTAACATGAAGCTATTCTATCCAGACAATCACATTATTGTATACAGAAAATGCAAGAGGATGATAAGAAATCTTATTGACAATTTAAATAAACAGATACAGTGATGAAATAAATAATTGTTCAATGCTACAAATACGAGCAGTATCTTTTCGTATCACATGAGAGCCGTCGAGGGCCATAATAAGTATATAATCAAGGGACATGTTAATGCCAATTAAGATGAAATTTGTGAGAATATAAATGGGAAAGGGACAAAAAACCAAACTGGCAAAAGTTATCATATCTGGCCAAACCTCTAGACATTTGACATATTACATAATTGAAAAACATTCGACAATGTCCTGCTTAGAACAGTAATAGAAAAGTCTCCTTACTGGAAAACGAGAACATGAATATTTGTAACTGTGCCAAGACCAAGTCATTTTAATATTATTGACTTCTGCCTATTCAGCTTTTAAGAATAGCGTAACTTAATGTTATCGCAGTGAAGCTATGAGTAAAGATCAATTCATGTAACAGAAAGGGCTTGGAAAATAGCTTCCCAGACTGAGTTACTAATATTAAGTTAAAGAATGGTGCTTCTCATTCTAGTTGGCCCAGGCGTGAACGCCATTCAGCGAAAAATGCGAATTGAGAAGTATTGTTGAATATGAAACTTACATAATGACCAGATAATATGTTAAAAGTACTTCCTATGCTTACAGCATTTTATCATTTAGGAAATGCCATTTGTCTCAAAAATGTATGAAAGACAGAAATGTAAAGAAAACTGCCAACGCCTTTTTTTTTATAGAAGAGCATCATTGAGAAAGGGTGTCGGTTTTTAATTTAAATGAAATTTAATCAGTGAATTGTTGTATCTTCAACCTGTTGGAAATATAAATTGGGTTCACCGTTATCTACCCATTTCGATTGAAGCGATTTAAACGAGGTTTTTACGGGGTATCATTCGGCTTTACCTAACACTTGAATGGAGATTTTTCTTAATATTTGAATAGAATTCGAAAAAGATAATACGTGTTATAATTGTGTATTTTCCTTGTAATTTGGACGCTTTTACATCTAGGTTCAAAGGGAGTTGAAAAAAGAGACCTGGCTTTGCAAAGAAAACCTCATAAAGTCTTATACATCAAGGGAATATCAGCGAATTTCTAAACCACTATTCGTGCGTCTCCTTCTTTCTGTTTGTAAATTATAACAGGTCTATAAATATCCATATATATGTATTTGTCATAATAATGTACATACATTATGCTCGTCTTATTGACCGATTCTATAGTGAGCTTATCACAGTTCGCGGAACTAATGTGACTCTCAGAGGTCATTGATTGGCTAGACGTGGGGTCGCAGTTCATGGCTCAGATAAACATGATTTCCGTCGAGTCTACGTCTTGATAGATTTTTTACGGTATCCAAATAGTAAATTGGTCCAAAACTCGCTTTAATATCGGATGAAATGGGCATTAATTCAAAGAAGACTTTAATAAAAGCATATTAACTTGTACGTGTCGATAATTTAACATGCGATGAAACATTACAAGCTAGCCTATTATTTTTTATAAGATTATCGAAACCTCAAAATCAATATGCCTTTTATTAGCTCAAAAATTGTTGAACAGAAGGCTATATTTCCTATCTGTGTAAAGGTAATAAGCGATTTCGAATTGAATTTCCGTTCCAGATCTTGATCATTCCAATTATTTCTCGCCTACAGTAATAGCAGAAACCGGAAATTCACTGCGATCAACGTCCCATTACGTCAAATCATGCCAAGCCTCCCAGAGCACATACGAAAATGGCAGTTAGCTTTAAAGACATCTAAATATGATTTTCATTTGATTGCATTGATCCTCTCCGGATATTTCTCGACTAACTTTTACTTCAAAGTTCCAAAAGAAGGGAATAACCTTAACGGTAAACACATTTGACAAGAAGAACTAGTGTCAAAACCATTGAATTGTGTAAATAAGTAGCAATCAAAGGAGGACAAGAAAACCTTTCAATATTATCATTATAACATTATCAAAGTAAGACAAATCTAGATGAAAACGTTATTTGATTACATGACTGATAATCTGAATGCTTTAAACTTGCGGTAGATTTGTCTTTCATTTGAGATACTGCATTCCAGAACTATTTTAAATGTACACCAATGGAGGAAAACATTGTACAATTGGTATCTCGTAATTGAGAGTGTACGTGAGACAAAAACAATGAACATTTCGTACAGTTGCAGCAATGAGTGTGGGTCAGTAATTTCAAGGAAAACATATTTTTCATGTCATCATTATCATTGCAAAGTTTGTAAAAATTAATTAAAAATATTAATGAAAGATGAGCCTTGAAAGAAGGATATGCACGTACCTGTCTCAGCCACACGTTCGTCGTCATGATTTGATTCTTTTCGTCCTGAAAATAGAAAAAAAATACAAACTGATTAGGTTCGGTTAATGTATTCAATTCATGATATGTTTGTTGAATTGAGTTTGTAGGTGGCACACGATATATTGTGATTCAAAGAGTGAAAAACATAATGATAGACAATGACCAAATTAAGAAAAAGATAGTCAAATTAATTTAAGGTAGAGTTTGCATGACAGAAAGTCCAATCATTAATTAAGAGAAGAACGAGTATAATATATTCACTCTCGAAAACAAAACAGAGATGACATTTAAGACTTGTATGATTTAGGGGGTTTAAATGTTTTTTGTTCAAATCATTTTCCTGATTTATTTTCTCTAAATGAACATCATTTTCAATCAAGTCTATATCAAACAAAAAATGTTGGTCCATCAAACAGTCTTATAGAAAATAGAATCCTTCTACTTTGATTACGGGTTATTCAACTTTAAAGTTGTAAAAATACTTGTAGACTCTGTATTTCGATTAAAGGAAACGGTTTTCTAAAAAAAAATGTTTCGATTACAATTTTGCACTTACACGTTTTATTTTTGAACACGATAATCTGAGATGTCATGGTTCTCGTTACGGATCATTATCGCCTATCACTATGTCCTGTTGTCATCAATTAGATTGTAATACAATCAACAGCACGCTCAGTCTGTTTGTCGGGATGCACAATCATAATATGATTGCCCCGAATAAGACTGCTAGTCCTCAGCCGACACCGATTTTCCACAAAGATGGTATAATGTATTTCCTGTGGTCAACAGCTCTTAAGCTTCGGGTTATTTTGATTGGGCTGATTAACATCATATCCTCTCCTCTAGGCAGAATGCCATGCTTACAAGGGCCAGACTGTCCTCATAAGTCAAGAAGTATTATCTACCATTAGCAGTCATTATTAAACACGAGTAAGATATATAATATTGCTATATGTCAGCTTAACAGTTTGATTTAGGCAGGCTATCATTTGATTCGAGATGTACTTTATAGAAATATATCGCAGTTTTCAGCTGTTGAAACTATGAAAGCAGACATAAAGATCGATATCGTCGCGAATTCGATTAGCTAGAGAAACGTTGTCGATTCTGCTACCAATATATGATAAAACACATTATAATATTCTATCTTTTTGAATGTGGATGTTATGGAGAGACCCACTTCAGTATCACTTAAAAAATGTTTATAATCTCTCACACGGATTTGCATTATATTGACTGGTGCGAGGATGGACCCTACATTTCTTGAAGGTACTAATTATTTACACCCTATACCTGACATCGATTGCAAATAAATGAAAAGCCGCCCGATAACTTTTACAATGGTGTCAAACAAAGCCGTTATTTTTTTAAAACCCACTTTAAACCTACACAAAACTCATGTCATCTTCCATAATTTCTTTGCTATTTCATTTTTATTTTTGACCATGATTAAAATACGACATGTTTATCCTTGTCGCGTAGCCAAGATAGGGAGACAACCTTAAATATTATCAAATCAATGGTCGACATTTTTGAGGCCAGGTATAAATGGTGCAAAGTTATAGCATTGTTCGATCTCAATGGGGGGGGGGGATATTCCCCAATACCCCTCTCCCATACCCCTTCCCCTGGTTACGCGCCTTCTTGCACCGCACTGGCTGCACTCGTTGCTCATGCTAAGGGTAAATAAATAAACATTTTCCATCACAAGGTGCATCCACTCAGGTCACAATTGTCTGTATATATAAGTATATCCTACTGGCTTCCTCTGTCTGACGCTAATCGCTTATTATCAACACCTTTTAACTGACTGATGACGCGATTTACAGACATGTCAGGTAGACTCCCCCATGTTCAGTAGAGATTGACATGTAAGATAGCACAAATAGACGTGAGCAAGCTCAATATTATCAATGTTAATCGGTTGTCATAATTGCTTATTTGTAGTAACCAATGTTAACATGTTGTCATCAATGTTAATCTGTTGTTATCAATACTAATCTGTTGTCATCAATGTTAATCTGTTGTTATCAATACTAATCTGTTGTCATCAATGTTAATCTGTTGCTTTGCTAATCTTCTGAACTAGTCTAGAAGATAAGAAATAATGAATAATATATCTCATGTCGCCACTGTTCTTTGTTCCCGTTTGCGTCTTATCACAGGAGAGTGTTAAAAGTCAACAATACATTAATCTGTAGATGTATACATTATCTAATGGTAATATTCAAGGCCATTTTCTTTCGTCGTAAATGAAATATCCAGTGTTTGTTTAACAGCCAAGTAGAATCAATTTTGTATGCGTTAGGCACACAATTATATTGGATTGAATAATGAGAATCTTGAAAATGCTTTAATGGCAAAAATAATTTGTTATATCTAAACAATAGCTTATTTTCTTATACAGCTATTCCTTAACATTATAATAACAAACTATAATAATAGTAATGATAAAAATAATGAAAATTAACTCTATCCATCCCCACAGAACAATGTGTTTAACAATGCTGCATATACATAAATATATACATGATATAAATGAAATTGAAAAATACATTTTAAATTATATTTTAAACAGTAAAAATTGAATTGGCGTGAAAGACCAACATTATTGTCGGTCGCCACAAGAGCAGAGCCTATTTCGTGAATCGAACCTGTGCCATATCGGTGAACAAGTGAGTATTTTACCGCCAGTCAACAATGGTCCATAGTATTTCAACTTAGAAAAGACGACTGATGCATCAGTCTTGGTCGATGTATAATTTAACAATAAATGTCAGAGGATAAATCCTAACACTTAGTTGTATTGTTATTTGCCATTGATCGTCTTCGACTGGTCTAATTCATATCAACATTATTGCCTTAAACGTGTTTGTATCGTTTTTCGTATGTACCATGAAAAGCTATTTTTAAATCTAAAGTGGCAAAAAACCATATGAAAATACCAGTGCATTAAGATCATAGACAATCATTATAACTATGATTAAGATTTGATCCTTCTAATACATATTTATATTGTCTCCGTGAAACAAAATGGGCTTTCAAGTTCTATTTACAAGTTTTAATTCCAAGCTTCTATAGCATACGGTTTCAATGACCGGCTCTTGATCATTTCTGATTTTTCACTCGAAGACAACCCTAAGTAATCTTCAAACACGAGCCTATGGCCTGAATACATTGAATACATTGGGGTTATTTCTTAAGAGAAGTGCTTTAAGAATCACATCAAAGCCTGATGCTACTCCTCAGTAAGAGGTGGCCAACCGAACACTAGCATAAAGCGAGCTATGGAATTATGGGTTTCCTCAAGTCTTATGCCGTGCATGAAGCAGATGATTAAATAGCAGATTAATCAACTATTACATCATCAAAGGAAGGATATTGATTCATGTCTTATAGGAGCCGAAACGCGTTGATTCAGAAAGCGAAAAGATTCAATGAATTATTGAATAGGGTTTATAGTAGCGTTACGAGACTTCAATAAATCTAGACCATGGCTTATTTCACTCAATACACTGCTCTTCATAAGTGACATCCGCCCACTAGCGTTACAGTTTCTCACCTTTAACATTCCATCAAAGAAAAATTCTAATGGATGTTGAAAATATGACTCAATTTGTAGCCTAATGGTGATCAATTACTTTATTTCATCGACAATTGATCATCAGTATCCTTTTATCAGACAGGCATTCTTTTCGAACGTGGAAATCGACAAAAAAATGAATGTGTATTTGGCGTTAGAATGGAAAATACGCTATAGATCTAAATTATACTATTGTTATGTTAGGACATTGCGGGTTGTTATTCATGGATTATTTCTAATAATGAGTTAAAAAACCCATACAAATATATCTTTTTGCAGCCTAGCTGTGCCATATAACAAACTATGATTGTAAAGACAAAAATACAATGATTCACTTTGCATAGTTAAACGTTGGTACCAATGGTCTCAATTCATTTCTGGTACACATTAAACTTACAAGATTTTTATGAATCAAACACTATGACCAATCACCATTTATAATGATTCTGTAGTCATTAACATATGGTACGTATTCATGACGATATTAACCAACACCCAATTAAGTTCAAACTTAATCCCATTAAAGTTGTATTTCGTATTGCAGTACAGTTTTAATCACACTTTTAAGATTGTATCTTGCTTGGGTTAAAGCTGTTTTTCTTTAAAATTACTGCCAAAAGACACAATCAAAGAAGTTTTGTCATCGAAAGGCTTCCTTAATGTACAGGGCGTTTCGATACCTTTGTCCCCCCCTCCACAGACCATCTCGGGTGTTGTACAAACTATCCAAATATAAAGC
>JAUUEB010300906.1:0-21501 GCA_032362205.1 Clione limacina
TCAAGTTATCGAAGCACAGACAGACAGACATACACATTTCATGCTTCATGCGCGTGAAAACATACCTCCCACCACAAATAAATTGTGGGTGGTCGGAATAAGTACAACATGGTTTTAAATATTTGTTCTTCAGTGCTATGGTACTATATAGTTTTTAAAATGTTAAATATTTATGCAACTTTCATGTTCTTATTTCAATAAATGGAAGACATATTACTTTTGTACTTTTTGCTTGCTTTGTAAGCCGGTTAAGATAAAAAACGTTCAATCTATTCTGATTTGACAGTTAACAATATTCAGTAACCTCGTTTGTTTTAGTCATTGTGTCACCTCGTGGTTTTAATATTCACTTTCAATTTTACGGTAAACGATAGCCTTTTTTGTCTTGTCTTGGTAGTGTATTGCCACTAAGATAATTTGTGCCTACTTAACACGGATTGACTAACAATTGCATTAGACAGAAGGTAAATATAGACTATATATCGAGTGATATTGGGGATTTTTGCTTTTTTTTTCATTATTTAACTCAAAGGCTTCATTTTTTCGTTCAATAATGAAAAAACTCAGCCATAATAAATCATATCCCAACTCGAATCTATTTTAGCCTCGTCTAATGATGAAATGTTCCACTCAACAATATAATTTTGGTCGTGGAAATATTCTTTTCATAAGCATGTAACATATCATCATAAATTATTAGATGCTCATTGATACGTATTTTAGAAAATTTTATTTATGTACTACAATTCACGGCCTTTTATATTACATTTAGGACCATAAGACGCCTTGGAATGTAAATAATCCATCGGTAATAAGTAAAGGAATTGTTTGATGTGACTTTAAAAAAATCTGTGTTTTATTACAATATTTTGACAGCAATTTGTTGCAACTCTCGTATTTCAGCCATACTGATTTACATGAGACATAAAGGTGGTCTATAAATAAACAATATGTTATTTTGCAGAATTCATTTGTACTTCTGTCTTAACTTTGATGTTTCCATCGGCTGTTCTATTATATACTAATATATCATGATAGATATGAGTTTTCTAAAACTAATTGTAATTCTAGGTTACATTTGCTGATTACAGTCATTTACTAAAACATCTATAGCAAAATATATAGCACGGAAAACTATGTAATATATTGGTTTGCTTAGAAATGAATAAAGTAGGGAATAAAGAGGGTTGTCTTAAGTATTTAACTTAGTATGTTGAAAATAACAGCTAAGCAACACGTATTCACGTGTTTCAGTTCGTTCTTAAAGGATTCATAATATTGTACTTTTTTGTACACCCATATAGCGTATGTACATGCGCCTTTGATTTGGTCTGATTACGTTTGTACTCTTGTGTTTGGGCGCCAGACTCTCATTTCAGGAAAGAAAAACTAAAAACAATAAAAGCCTTTGAAAGGGTCATTTTGTTTCCTTAAGGAGACCGTCCTAGACGAATCAAAGGGCTACATGGAGGAAATAACACTTCGTGCCTTGTCCAAGATAAAAGGGTCAATATAGAGTCATGTCACGTCATCGATCGTCTCTATCTGTCTCTATCGTACATTATATCTATCTGTCTCTTTCGTACATTGTATCTATCTGTCTCTTTCGTATCTTTCTATTCATCTGTCCCCGTCGGCAAAAACAAAGTTAGTGAGTGTATACTGAATTAAGAACACGCGCGGTTTGCATCTTCTAATGAACACTTAGATGACGGCACACAAGTTCCCGGTGATGTTTTTATTACTGCCCAAATGTACCGCGTGTAAAAACATTAAGTACTTTTTTAAATCATTTCTGTTGAAAATTAATTGAATGAAATGTCAAGGGTTCAAAAATAACTGCGGGTGACAAAAGTATCAACTATTACAAAGATACAAAATTAGTTCAATTTCACCGAGTTTGCCAATATGGGATTAACAAAGATATTATTTTCATCAATCAAATTTGCCAAAGATTCCACTGATGGTTGAATGTTCAAGAGTCACCAAATTGCAACGAAGATGAAGAAATAAAAGTTAATGAGGTGGTTCTGTGGGCAATGTAATTCTCCATTTATCTCCCTTTGATACTGAAACATCAAAACTCATACAATCAGATCCATTTTTTAAAACAAAAGAAGACACATAGTATGCATATCATATCTCAGCCAAGTCGTCGTTTACTGATCATCGTTAATCATTAAACAAACAATAAGACACATTTTAATTATTTAAAATTTTTCGAAGGTAATCAACGTGGTATGTAATGACAGTGCTTACTGCTTATGCGAAACTTATTTAATTGTCAGTGATTGCATGTGACCCCTTGATATCATAATTGGTACGCAGAATCAGGCACATAATTCTATCTGAGAAGAAATCAACAATTTAGTTCCCGTGTGCACGTTGTTCATGCTCAATATTCCTTACTGGTTGAAAACTATTCCTTTCCATGGGGAACATTTGCGTCAATTTGAAATATCTGATGTTATCTGCAATCCACAGGCAAGCTTGGAAGTATCTGTCGAACCACAAACGTATGCTTTTGCAAACGTTTGTGTCCACTCCCTCTTTCTTCCCTTTTCAGTCACAAAAGTTAAATATCAATAGTCCGCTAAAAGCGTAGGAAAGAGATGAATAACTCATGAGTCCAAGTATAAGTAGGCTCTGTAAAGTTCATCGGGTCATCTATCAACAATAAGGGAAATTGTGAACACATTTCAGTGTTTATCTGTCTTTATAATTCAATTTAAAGACGTTTGGTAATAATTGTTTCAGTAAAGTGTGGGTAAATTGGTTTGTCGTGGGACTTTAAACGCAGTAGAAGTTTTTCAAAACAGCAGAGAAAAACAACAATTGTATTTATTTTGTAATTACATCATTTATTTAGTTTGTCTCATGACTTTTCTCAATCATTCAGAATATCTAACGTTTATGTAGTGTTTATAGTGACAGATATAATACGTTTTGATAGTACGTGTCGCTGAAGCTCAAATTAGTCTGTTTTAGCTAATTATAGTGTAAAGTTCTTCCTGTATATTATTCCTATACAACCAAAGAACAGCTAAAACAATATAATTACAGTGAAGCGGTTTGCAAGTGTTACTAGTTATGAAAGGAGAAGAAACCAAAATGGAAAGTTAATTCCACCCAACTACAGGGAACAAAACCTTTGAAAATACTTGAACAGTTAACAAATAATGCATTGATATCAACGTGGCTCAAACGGAAATGCGACACTAAAATAAACATATAACTTTAGTAAGTTAGACCTAACTTTAAATGTCCTAATTTAATTGCGGTAAGTTAATAGTGAATACTTACTGGCAAAATAAGTTAAATATACCAAATTCATGGCACACGAGTTTGATATCGAGGAATGAATATCAATCGAGTTTTATCGAGAGTCTGCTATAAATTGGGTATAGAATCTCAAGCAGAAAATATTTATTTTATTCTCCACGGCCATATTACATTACAAGGTTTGATGATTTTCCAAAAGTATGCACAACTTATTTTGTATAACTAGAAACACGAGTACTCGTAGAGAGTACTACCACGAACATCATACAAAAGTAAAAAAGAACATATAGCGGACAACTAAAGGATCATAACTCAGTAAACATATTTTTCAAAATGTTGACAAAAATATTTTAAGAAGGCCCCTATTTTAGGCTGTGTAATTTATTTCAGGGTCTTACTCAAATCAAGTAAAAACACTTTAAAAAACAACACCAAATGGGGTCATAACTAACATCTTTAACCCGATTATTCAAAAGATTGTGAAATCTTATTTTAGATAGTCACTAGAAGAGCCTCTTCGCGAGATTTCAGAATCTTAACTCTGAAGATAGAACCACAGCGTTGAACTAGACAAAAATGAGTATTCGTAGAGAGTACAACCACGCACATCAGTCACAAGGACCAAAGAACTAATAGCAAACAACTCAAGGACCATAACTCTTTAAACATCTTTATTTTTCAAAAAAGTTGAGAAACATATTTTTAGAAGGTCCCTTGAAAATCATGTGTGCAATATTTCGGGGTCTTACTCACAACGATCCGTCCACTGCCTAAATAACGTAACTGGAAATCATAAAAGGGACATAACTCAGCCAAAACGTTTTTTCTTCAAAACATTGAACTACAGCTTTTAGGGACCCATGAATTAAGCCTCGGTGTAAGATTTCAGATTTCTACCTTTGATGATGGATCTACAGCGTGTTGGCAAAAAAATTAACAAAGACATATAGCCAAATAATCAAATGGGCCATAACACTGTTTTCAATATGAGTATTCAAAAAGATGTGAAACATTTCTTTAGATAGTCACAAGAAGAGCCTCTTGGTAGTATTTCAGACTATTAATGAAAATGTGACCACAGCGTATTTCTGCAAAATAAACAAAGAACATATAGCACAAAAAGTCATTAAGGGCAATAACTCCGTCAATTTTCCACAAATATTTCTGTATTTAAATAGCAGAAATTCCATACCTGGTTTTTATCATCTTTCCACAAATTAAAGAGATCCGAGCAAAACTACTTAAGTTATCGCGTATACACACAGACACACAAGAGGAAAATATACCACTTGTGCGTGGAATAAACGATTAAACGAATATATCCTATAGTTGCTCTGTACGTCAATTTGCACAGAACCTGGTGGACAGCATAGCACATACAGAGCGATCACGGGGGTTTATTGTTCAGTTACATTATCACAAGTGCCATACTGGAGTTAATTTAAAGACGGAAATCAGATACAAAAGAACGTGAGCGTCAGTGGTGTAGTGGCAGTGGTGTCGACCTGGGACATGGTTAAATACATCCAGAGAATTAAGAGGGAATCGTGTCACAACCATATAACTCAATATATTTGTTATGGATGTCAATGACACTAATGTTTATAGTTATGAATTTCAAATAATCCTTAAGTTTATTTCTCAAAAAATCAGGACACAAAAAAGTCTAAAGATCAAGGTATCTTTCAATAACCTGAGTTTATCCCTCAATCTTTATGTATGGGGACAATGCTCGATTATCATTTCCATTTAACTCTAACGATATTGTATTTGATTTACAGCTCAATGAAGTGAGTATTAAATCATAGTGGGATAATTAAATTGCTTTGGTTATATTAGACTCTTTCCAAGATTTCAGATTCTCAACTCTTAAGATGTGACCACTCGTGTTTTTGCCAAATTAACAAAGAACATATAGCAAAAATAATCAATAAGGGCCATAACTCCGTCCATTGTTTACAAATATTTCTGGATTTAAATAGCAGAAATTATATTCCTGGTTTATATCAGCCTTCCAAATATAAAAGAGATCCAAATACAAGTACTCATGTTATCGCGTAAACAGACTCACAGACATACAGACATACATACACACAGACACACATACACACAGACATACAGACACACAGACACACAGACACACAGACACACAGACACACAGACACAAAGACACACAGACACACAGACACATTGAGACACATACACACATACACACAGACACAGAGACAAACATACACACCGACACAGACACACACACACACACACACACACACACACACAAACACACACACACACACACACAAACAGACACACAAACACACACACACACACAAGAAGAAAATATATCACTACACAATATAATTGTGTTCGTGGAATAATGATTACTTAAAGTTATCCTTGGTGGAGGTAAAGACTATCTTGTGACAATCAAAACACATCAATTAGATAAGACTAAGTAAGCTAGCTAGTCACATGACCGTCAGAAGAGTTGCAGCTCTAAGGAAGGAATGAAATAAATTATTTACGAACTATATGAATGCTGTTGCATTCCCGTGGATTATATTCACATTTCGAGAAAGTAGTGTAACCCTATTTCCCACTTGACACTGCCCTGAAGGGACACACAATGACTTAAAAAATCGCTGTACCAAAATTGACCTCGTGGGACACGAAATCCCTTATTTGCCGACAAGGTGTTATATTTTTGTAAGAAGTACATTTGAGTTTTCAATTTTGCTGGAAGGGCTTCTTTGTGACCACATTTTATTGATTTTCAGCCACCAGTGGTGTATCCAAAAATAGAAAAAGACTCGCTCAATGTATGTTTACTTTTTTTCATTCTAAAATGTAAATAGTTTTACTTTGTTACCTCACCTAGGAAGGTATTGATCTACTAGCTTTGCCAACTTTTGGTGATTTCATTGTTTTTTTATGAAATAATTAGTTAATACAAAATATTAAAAGTGAAAAGGTTGTTTTAAAAGAGAGGGTGGGGGCATATTGGTGCACTATGTACATTTACACAGACAGCGGTCTACATGGTGGTTAACAAATACCGGGTACTAAGCCACTAGTAAGATTATATTTTAAAAATTGGTTTACAATCATATACGCTGTGTATACAGTTATGTTGGAGAGAAAGGTAGCATTTGATTTGTTAGATGCGTTTTGCAAATTTTTTAGTATTTCTTAAGGTTTTTTGTTCAACACTTCTCCTGATTCTTCTTGCAAACCATTGATAATGTCAAAGCTAAAACTGATCACAAAGACATGACACAAATACGATATTGTATTAAACTATTAATCTCTGTTTGGCTTCATATCCAGTTTTGGTTTGGAGGTTAAACACGTTAACTTGTCATTTAATACATATTAAGTATTTTTATTACGCAGCAAATCATTTTGTTATTCCTTAAAGATTGAATGCTAAGCTGACGGAGCAAGTCTAATTCAACAAGAGTATTGAGTAAGGGAAGGATCCATGAAACACATGTCTCATAATGTGGGTGTTCCAAAAGTGTAATTACCTACTCTTGTATCAAAAAGGCACTCTATAATTTTATTGGTTAAACTACAACCTTAAATAATATTAAAGAAATTATGATTGACCAGGATATTTTAATGCCCAACGCTTTTAATTTGAATAGTCAAAGACACTTATATAAATAAGAGAAAAAACATCTGGTCACATCTAAAAATTGGTAGGCCAAGTCTTTACAAGATACGCTAGAGACTTGTCGGTACCATATGCACCCATGTTTCGTAAACCAATTACAATTTAAACCTCCAAATTGTGAAAATAAAGAAACAATGTAGACGAGTTGTTTGTGCCTTGAGTTGGCTTTCATTTCCCCATACATGGAAATAAAGATCTTTTTGCAAGAAGACACAAGTGTCAGCTTTCCTTTGTTGTCCTAACCTATTATTATTTTAGACGCATTTAGTAACCAACCTGCATGGCATTTTGAAAATGATACAAATGCTGTTATTGTAGCTACCCTATTATTAGATGAACTCGAACTCTCCATCCTACAAGTCATTTGGCCTTTTTCATCAGTGAATAACCTATTATATCACACGTTTTGTAACTAAGATCTTATGTATGACATTGAGACGGATGGTATAGTCCTTAGTTTATTTCTAATGAATAGTTTACGAATTCTAACATTTCCTCTCAAAGTGAATAGACAGAAGATTATTGTAATTTCAATGAGGAACACTTATAGAGTTGAGATTTCAACTTGGAATGATCTAAGTTTACAAAGTGTATTCGCTCCAGTGAAGTATAGGCAATAGACAAACAGAATAACATCACAAGAGTCACATGATTGATTACATTTTTTAGAGATTGACAAATACTAAAACTTACATTATATCTTCTGTAAAAACGACTTATTTGTGGGTACAACAAGAATAGCAGCAGCTTTGTCTTCAAACATGACCTTGTCTGAAATTAATCTTGGGAGTAAATAAAAACAGACAGTTCGGAGACTGCATTCATGTAATCATGTCTGAGACTGTGTGTAGACTACATAACACAAATTAGAAAGATTTAACAGCCGTCAAAGAGCACAAAGAATGTATAAAGATATTTTAAATAAAGGTCCACTGTAATACTATTTTTGTGAATACCCTGACAAAGAGTAATGCAGGCTGAAGTTTGTATTTGCGTTTGATCCAGTTATGTTTAAATGAGGATTAATATTTTGAAATGAGAGCTCAACATTCTGAAAGGAGATTATTATAAACCAGCTTTGGTTTGATATAATGACGTTTATAATTATTAGTTTAACTTTGAGTTTTTGTTTTCACTGTAAATCAAACTACTGTGTCTTTCCCGTGTAATCGGATTACGAGTTTTTTTATGTTCCTATATAGGGATGTTGTTTCATTATTTGAATTAGGATTTGCATGGATGTAAGGGAAACATTACTTTGCTCTGACTATTGTGATTCATACCGTATAACTGACGGAGTTATGAGCCTTCTGTAAGCTTTTTTTTCAGAATACACAATTACACAGCATTATTTTATAATTTTGAAAACTGGTGATAGATAGTCACTAGAAGATTCTTAAGTCTTAATATGTGACCACAGCGTGTTTTTGCCAAATTAACAGAGAACATATAGCAAAAATACTCAATAAGGGCCATAACTCCTTCAATCTTTCACGAATATTTCTGAATTTAAATAGCAGAAACTGTATTTATAGTCTTTATCATTCTTCTAAATATGAAAGAGATCCAAACAACATTACTCAAGTTATCGCGTTAACAGACACACAGACAAACAGACAAGATGAAAATATACCACTACACAATATAAATGTGTGCGTGGGATAATGATAGAAATGTACTCGGTTGGTTCCATCACTGTGATATATATTTTTCCTACGGCGTTCAAGAATGCGTTTAATTCCGGTGTCCGGTGCGCAACTGTTCGTGCGGTATTGTGAACCTTTGCGCTGCGCAGCACACGGTCTTTTTGTCAATCGTTTAAAGCGTATTCATGATTGCAATCCAAGCAGGAATTTTGTTGTCTTAATGCTTTCAATACATATTTAGATAAAGTTATATTTAAGTAATGCTGACATGGTACAATAAGGAAATGTTTTATTCCCGACACCAAGTGTTGATGTACGGCATGTGACGCTACTCGTTTTTATGTTTGTCTGTGGACACGATAACTCAAGAATAATACCACTCATTGATTAAACATCTTGTAAGATGTTGTAATTCAACCTGATGAAGACTCTTGTTCAATTCCAGCAGTCTGTTAACAATTGATAGAGTTATGAAATTAAAAGTAATTACTAAAGAATGAAATACATTTACTCGATTGGTTCCATCACTGTGACAGGTTTCTTCTTCCGGCGTTCAAGAACGCGTTTAATACGCAGCACACGGTCTGTTCATGAATTGTTTAAAGCGTTTTATTGATTGCAATCCAAGCAGGATTTTAATTTTCTTAAAGTTCTTCAAAACATATTTTGATAAAGTTGTATTTAAGTTATGCTGACAGGGTACAATAAAAAAATGTTTTATTTTACATGGTGTCGGTATTTGATCTGCTTCGTAGTACTTTTAATAAGTGTAATGGTCGAGTAGAGTAGTATACCACTCGAGTATTACTGAAGTAGTTTTTTTCGCTATTTATACTCTACTCAAGTAGTCGTATGCTTTTTTGATAACTACTCTACTCGATCAGTCGCTATCGATCCACACTACTCGAAGACTCAGAAAACACAGTTGAGTGAACACACGCAGTTTTCACTCGTCGGTTAGAGAAGGAACAAAATTCTTACGATTTGAATCATATTTTTTGTTTTTGTCGATAGTTAAACATGTCCTCAGCGCAAAAATCGATGTCTTTGTATTTATTTCAAATTTGCACAATCTCGCGACCGGCTTTTTGAGTCGCGGCAGTTCAGTTTATGTTGACAACAGGAATACTTTGAGGTGAGCAATTATTTCCTTTTTTTTATAATTAACACTTGAATATGTTAGATATCGACTGTTTGATGAATTAAAAAGTTTTGGATAGGAACAAAAACATAATAACAGTTTAGGAAACAGCTATTTACGATATTTCCTTAAATCGCAAGAATTGCATCATTCCGCGTCTCGCGTTGCAAGTTGCAAGAATGTAAAACAAACTTATTTTTCATTAAAAACAACTGGTTTTGAACATATTTCTTGCTTATTAGATACAACTTGAGTACAAATGATGAAATCACAGAAGAAATATGAAAAAATGACTATTATTTCAAAGAAATGAGAAAAATTAATATGGTCGACGAGATTGAGATTGTCGACCTTGACGATATTTATGCATTCTGATCTCTTAATCGTAATCGTGACTCTTATCTCACTCGCGCACTCTCGTGACCACAGAGACCGAGACTGTTAGTTATATATTTTTTTGAATTCCTATGAAAATTACCTCCTCTTGCAAATAGTATCAATAAATTTGGCTTAAAATGAACTAATTGTGTTTCTTCACTCTTTTATACAACTTGTTATAGACCTTAAAGGCTTGAACTATGTCAACTTTTACAATTTTTCTCAAAAAATCTGGCAAGCCGCACTTGACCTACGTTTTAGGTGTTACATAATCATCTCCAGCTAAGAAAATGTATTTTCAGAATCCTGAAACTTTTAGTTTTCTATGATGTAATAGGTACATAAGTTCTGAGAGGCTCTGTGATTTCCGCCCTACTCTACTCTTAGTTTTTTAAGTAGCTGGGGACAAAGTCACCATAATTGGTGAATCTAAAAAATCAAAAAGTTATATTATTCAAGAACAAATTCCAAGAAAAATTAAAACAATTAAATTTTAAAATATAAATACGTTATAAATATATGGACATTAGTAAATTAATAATCTGAAATTGTTATGAAAGAACATAAGGAAGATCTGTTTACTTAACCAGATCCACATGATAAGATTTATTCTTTGTTGATGATTGTTATACTTTATAATGATGAACATTTGATAAAGATGATAGTTTGAGTCTATAACATTTATTCAACTAACACCAGAGCATTGGTGTCACATATTAAGGAATCGAAAACATGAGTGAGAAATTTAAATTTATTTCGTTACAAAAATAAAAGTTATCAATAACAAAAACGACGTGCATGAAAGCATTCATAATAATATGACCGAAACCCTGAGCAACATAACACTATTTACAGACCATTTAATAATTAAACGAAACAGAAATATCTCATACATCCTTATAACTCGATCACGGCCTTTTAAGTCTAAAGCTCAAAATTTTGTTTTGATCAATATAGAACGTGAAAGTTTTGGCTTCTGAATCTGAAACACCCTTTCTAGAAAACATTTTTTTTGTTTTCATCGATTATACTAATGTAAAATGTTTCTGACAGAGTGATGATAACAAAACGCAGGAACAAGTCCGAACGGGTGATTTTTAAATATGTATTACAAAATGTGTAATACCTATTCTACGATCCAGAGTGGTTTATGTACAAGTGCTAGTTTGAGCAATGCTATACTTGAATTATTTCATGTCACATTCAATAAACATATCAAGATTAATACTGTCGCCAGCGGCCCACTTAATGACGTTTGTGTTTGTTTGATGTCTTATCTATAGAGATATCAATTTAAATACACAACGCAAGCTTCAAACTATTATAGTACTTTAAGATAAAGCCGAGAACTCGTTTACATATGTAGATAAGTTGAAGTACATAATAAATTCCTTAAATGTCTACGTACATCTGGGAACAAATGAAGTGATCCTTTTAAGTGTACATAGTTGTGAATTGAAAATATATAACATCCTGTATAACATAAATATATATATCTATATACATATTTCTTTATAAAATGGATCGAAAATAAATTGCTTGTATTTTTTCATTCACGTTTTTATGTATTCAGACACAACTCATAAATTATAGTGAGTTGTGTTGAGTCAATTTATTGTTTATGACTTACTTTAATAATGAATAAATAATTCACAGCAAGTTATATCAGTTAACAGGATATATGATGATATCTATTCCACAATAACATTTGTTAATCATGATATTAAAATGCAATACGGCGAGAAGTTTGAACCGATATAGTAACACATTATTATCGTTAATACCTAGGTTTGAGGAGTGGTAGCAACCACGCAACCCAGTGTAGCCTATAATGGTTCGTTTATTTTTAATTTATGTGTATATTATTATCGTTAAACTGACTCCCCGTCTATATTTGAATCATAACATACAATCTTCCTGAGTGGTCTGTTTGACAGACATGTTGTTTCCTGAAATTGCAGCATCCGGTCTGATGTTTGGCTAGATATGTTTTGACGTAATTGAGTGCTTTGGTAGAACGTACTCTCATACCGGTTTGGTGACTTCCGACGAACACAGCAGTGAATGGCGTAGTGAAACTCTTTCTTGAATTTTACTGTAGAAGAATTTGAAAAGAAGAATTAAAAACGTGATGTTGAAAAAAATTAAATCGGTCATTGTAGACTGAAGATAAGTAAAGATAAAAGGGGTACAATAATGCTGATAATGTTTACAATCGTTGCATCTAGTCAAACAAAAATCAAGGTTACAACCCTATTAGTACTCTTTCATATTTTTATCAAACCAGAGTACTTTGATGTTATTTTTATATTTTAAAGAATGGTCAACCAGCTTTGACGGTTGTGCCTGCTCTTTGAAGTATAATATTAAAGCATAGGCATTTATGCAATAAATAATGCTTCGAAATCTGCAACGTTAGCGCCGAATTTGTTTCTGACTCCATGAATTAAAATGTTAGAATTGTATTTCAATTGTATATGATCATAGGCAAATGGAGTAAAGACAGCTACAGTTTCAAAGTATATTCTAGTTTGACTTGTAGCTGAGATGTTACATTTGTGTAAAGTATGTTGTAGTATTTCAATTGCATTGTGAACTCCATCAAGTCAAACTATTTCCTAAATCTTTACAGTCAGGTCAGCAGTCATGTTATTTGACCTTGTTTCTTCAGCCTTCATTAAGTGTACATTTACTCACGAAGTGGGCCTCCCATGTATAAAGACCCGGTGGTAAAGTTCGAATTGACCAGTGCCACATGCATGATGTCACTTTAAACTAGCGAAGCCCTTATTATGGGACTCGCTTTTCATATCACTTTTGATTGTTGTAAAAGACGTAATAGTTGGGGGATAAAGGGTCTCTCTTTACCCCCACCCAAGACTATGCCGGACTTGGATTATAATGATCCTTAGGGTACATACGCACAAAATCATTGCTTTGCCAACAAAATAACTTGACCACAGGGGCTGACTTATGGTCAAAAACATGAATGTGCTCAGAATGGAATGAGACTGGTTGCAAATCAAAGGTGTTGCCGAGACGATTTCAAATATGTATTTGTTTATGGTACAACTATTATTTCTCGAGTTATGAGTTCCAGTCTGATCGTGACATCATCGGGGCTGATTATTTTCACTGATTAGGTCAGAAAAACTAATTATCGTATCTTAATGTTCAGCACCAATAGATAAGTTGAAACTTCACGTCTAAATCAGATGAAAACACAATTGGGTCACTTGTTCGTGAAAAAATGGGATTTTTAGTTCAGCGTAAAAAGGATATATAGTAAAAAACGAAAGCCTTTTCAGTTCCACTGGTAATTGCCCTGCCTTATTTATAAGCATTACATTAAACTTAGTGTTTTTTGTTTAATTAGAGTATATACTATCGATAAATTGAAGTCACCAAAACATTAATGTTAAATTTACTCGTACAGGGGCCATGTAAGTCAGTTTGTTAGATTAAATAACCACCTTTTTTTTTAAAGAAACCTTCATTTGCATAACACCTGCATGAATCAATTAACCATACATTTTTTGGCAAACTATGTTCCTTATAGTGGAAAATCGACGAATACTCCTTTGCATGACCCCTGTACGACTCAATTAATAACGAATATTTTAGCAAAGTATATTTTTAGGTTCCTAAAAGTATTTTAAACAAAACAACATGAACGTTTTTTACCATTGGTCAGCCCCTGTGGTCAGTTTTGTTTGGGAAAGCAATGAATTTGTCCGGTAGAGTCATGGGGGTGAAGGGAAACCCTTCATACCCCCCCCCCATAGTATAATACATGAGCATTTAATTACCAATCTTCACCAACCAACTTTTCCTTATCGTTATCAGTATTGTATTGTTATACAACTACGTCATTCTTACCACTCATAAAGTTATAGATGATTGGGTTCACGGCACTGTTGAAATAACTAAGCCAGTGGGCCAACATGAACACAATGGAGGTGATTTTACTGTTATGTTGAAATATCCTTTCAAACCATGAAAGATTTCTGAAACATATTTAGAAACAATAGTCTAAATTACAGACAAACAGCAAAAATTGTGATGTAAAAATAACTGAAATTCATTATAAGCTAATTCCAGATAACCTGTCTATAATCATCGATATTTCGGCCTACTGAACTATAAAATCAATCACTGTGATACTAATGCGACAAGGGTATGTGCCTTTTATGGAAGCAAAGACTTAAAATGAAAAACAAGTTCGGTAAGTGCCGGTTATAGTCCACTGCTCGCTTGAAAATTGATCTCAAGGATCCATGAGTAACAGTTCAGAGTGGTTTGAAGTGCACATTCCTTTGACTTTGTAGATATTTTTTATTAGATTGCATTAATAATGCCTGCCACATTATATTACAACCAATGACATCCTCCATATTTAACATAGGGTTTTGATTTGTTGGCCAATGTAAAAGAAGAGATGAACAGCATTGACCTCATCATTAAATATGTTTATTAAGTGTTAAGTGGGTTCCTTGGAACTAAAATTGTAGGAATATTAGTTTTGGTCATACCTCAAATATTAATAATAAAATACACAACTTTGTCAGTATGTGTACAGTAGCATGGGAAAACTGCAGTTATCAACTTTTGGAAAATGCTCATAAATTAAAGTTGCTGTAGAATTACTGTAAAACCAATGTTATGTAGGAATTAAATAATGTGATTATTATTGAATTATTGATTTTGACTTACCTAAGAATAAAGATGAGGTTGATTGGCAGGTAACAAGTAGCAAACAGAACAACGATGGCAATTAACATTTTGGCCACTTTCTTTCTTGACGCTAGTTGTACCTCAGCATGTGTTCTGTGTGAAGATCCGCTATCTGGAAAAAATCAAAAGACCATTATATATTAAACTATATACCTACTGGCAAAAAGGAGTATGAACTGGACATATACCTTACACATTTACCAACATTGATATACATTTTTTGAAACATTGTAATCAATTACGTCCAATCATGAATCTCATATTCAGACAAGAAGTAATATGTTAATTGCTCTAGAACACTTATTTTGATTCATACCTTTAAAGTGCGGTCTTTGATTCAAAGGCCTAAAAAGACCATGGCCCTAAACACTATAACACGGATAGCCTCCACAAGGATAGGGGTATTTTCGGACAAGTATTTAAGTCTTCTGCATATTGTTGTCAAAGTGTTGTCTAAAATATACCTTATTGCTATTCAAAATGGTAATCATAAAATGCCGGATAGCCATACATTGTTATCAAAGTTTTCAAAACTTATCCTTGAGACTTACCCATCCTTTTGAACAATATACACTTCATGATAACTGACATGAGAGATAATAATCCAAATGCTTCTTAAATGCACCGTTTTCATCATGGATTTGTAATATTTTCGAAAGAACATGCCCCCGTTCCCATGAGATACTATTTCCATATAAAATGCAGAAATAGACACAAACGTGTATGGAAACGTAAACATATAACATAATCATAGTTATAAAAACACATGTATCCATGGATCCCAACGAGTTTAATCAGTTCTTGAAGCAGGGTATTATGGTTACAGAATTTTGCTTTACTATACACAAGTCGCCCCTCCCAACAAAAAAATAGTATTTCCTTTATTAAAAGGCTAAATAACCTGACTAGTTCGGTATTCGAGCTAATGGACATTTAGTGTCATATTTCCAATAGACCCATTAGTAACACTAAGAAGAGATTTCCTTGACGGTCCGGAAGACATTAAGAAGTGTTTTTGTTGTATGTTTAGTATCAAATGTCATGACAGGTTTCAGCATCTAGAAGTGAACTTTATGGACTTGGATTACAAAAATAAATCCCATCATAGTTTGCTGAATATGAAATTCATTTCTCCAAAAAAGCCTTTCCACCTAATATGATTAAATTCAATACCCAGATATTAAGAGAAGGAGTTTATTTCTTTTATTGAAACTATCTTATTGAATTAGAATGTGAGTGAGAGTGATGGACGGGTATTCGTTGTGCACACGGCTTGTCATGTCAGAATTCGTCTGTTTATTCAGATTCAATCTTAAGAAAAACATCAGACCTGCCAAAGAGTATGTTAAGAAGTTAAGAAGCGCCCAATGGCTGCCTTACCAGGGAATCCGATGCATTTTCACACGCACAAATACATCCTGGTCGTGATAAAGCCTTGAGCTCAGACGTCTTTCAATATATAATCAAGGATGCGATCTACCAGAGAAGGGGTGTCATGGAAGAAAGCAACTTCGCATAATTGTATGCAGATGTTTTTATCTTTTCACGTGTCAATTTCAGATCAAATGTGTATATACTTTACAAGATATGCCTCTTACAGTGTGTCTCAAAAGAATTTAACAGAGTCGCATTGTGTTAATTTATACCTGATAAACATTCAACATGTGGAATTTGTCCATGAATAAATCCTGTTTTATGTGTCAAATATTTGGATGTACAGTAAGCTTTTATAGAAGTTAGCCTTTGATTAAAAGCTAAGCAATTTAGAATATTTGAATATTTGAATTCTAAACCAAGTATTTGCTATTATTCCACAAGCTGAATGGAAATCATAGACGGTTTACTAGAACAATAAACGTTTTCGATATAGAAAATAAAGTGTGTTGACACAATACCACGAGGAGTTCACAAACACCTTAAAACCGCGGCGCCTAAAACAGTAGAAAGCGTGCAAGGAAGCTCAGTTAGCAACACAAACCTTAAAACCGCGAGGCAACTCACAAACGCAAAAAGGTTAGAATATTTTTAAAATATAAAAGTGTTTGAAACAATACACTATCATACTCACGAACGGCAAGTGTTAAGTAAAAAGGTTTCGTTTCTCATTATCTGTCTACCAACCAGGCGTGTAGCCAGGGGGATATGGGGGAATGCCTCCCCCCCCCCTATTTGAGATCCAAAAGGTCTCAATTTACACAAATTTTAACTTATCTCAAACCTTTCAGTTGCTTCGCGGCCATTGATTTGATAATATCACAGGTCGTCTCCCCCATTCGACATCCTGACTACGCGACTATACACAGCATCTTTTAAGATAATTTATTTTGATATCATTTCAGTGTCACCCCAGATCACAATGGGCACTTCTAGTCACGTGATATTTGGAGGACACGCCAATCTGACATGTCAAGCAATAGGTCATGAGTTGCCAGATTTCCAATGGTATAAGATCAATGGTGACAACAGAGTCAAGATAACTAAGGTATTTATAATTATTATAATATAGTTAAACTTGCTCAGTGGCCACCCGCGGTAAGAGGCCATCTGCGGTAAGAGGCCACCTGCGGTAAGTGGCCATATTTGAACGCCAATATACAATTTAGTTCTCCTTAACATTCATTTAATGTCAAATTGCCATTTTGACTGTTGATAATCACTGGCCTCCTAGAAAAAGATCAACTGTTTTCACAAAGGCCAGATAAAACAAAACGATAGATTCTTATCACTTATTTTTCTGAAAACCCCAATGAGGCTTTCGGCTTTTCCTTCTTTTTTTAATTTTTCTTCCTAAAGCACCCTTTTGTCAGTCTCCAACCAAGAGCTCACAGTGGCTTACTTTTAAAAACGCATCGCGTACTCAATAACTTAAATTCAAGCACATGTGAACACTTGATATGTCTTTGGACAGGGCCCCCGAGGGAAATGTTTAAATAGCGTTGAACAACACGATTTTAGCCTTGAGAAATGTGAAATCTTTAAAAAAAAAGGCGGCAAAATGATGATGCGGGCAGTGACGATAATCTATTGGTTTGTTTTTTCTGGTCTCAGTATAAACATTGACTCAAAAACTGTGAACATTTATTTAAATTTTAACGAGAGTCCTTTTTGTGAAGTCAATACTTAGTTGAGGGGAAAACAAATCGCTTGTTTTATCAAAAAATTAAACAAGATTTGTTGAGCAGGGAGACAGTGTAAAAATGTGCAATAATATGTTCAAAATTACAAGTAACAAAACTACGCACACAGTTCAAATGAAATGGAATGCGTGAAGCTAAGTTTTGAATATTAAGTAAGCACAAAATTGCAGGCGCGTAGCCAGGGAGAATGAAAAATGAACACTCCCCTATTTGATTCCATAATTCTTAGAAATTCACACAATTTTAACTCATTTCAGAGTTTCTGGTCTTTGAATTATAATAAAATAAATATCACCCCCCCCCCCCTCCACGCTTTCAATATACTGACTACGCGCCTGAAACATTGTATTGATATTTAACTAAGTGCTTTGAAAACATGATCGGAATGATAATAAATTTGTTAAACTTTAGATTAGATCGTTGTATAAATGCATATAGGTAAATTCAAAATAAAAGGAAAGGGAAACTGAACGCGGTTTTCGTGACATATAGTCATTGTCATTGTCATTCATGTATACTCGTTTATCTTCTGAGTAGAAAAAGAAATGCTTGTCTTTAAATCAACATTTGCATACAAAATTATAAAATCATACCCATATTTATGAGTCCAATTTTGTAGCGCAATACATAAAGTTACATAGAGCATTTCTAGACCTTAACAGCTTTCTCAATGCGCTTAACAATATAATACTAACCAGTCAGGCACACCCAGGCCTGGAAAAAATGAATTTTTTCCCGTCAACCAAATTTCATCAAGAAAATGTCCCGCCAGTTTTAAGATAATTATGTGTGTGAAATATTACATAAAAAACATAAAAAACAAATTAGCATCATTTCTTCTTCCTTCATAAAAGACAAAGCTGACTCTGTCCAGTCTGTCTATCACTGTGGACACATTGTGCATTTTGCTCTTACGTCAGTGGCTGCAAAGTACCATAACTATCCTCTGAAATGTACATTTAGGGCTTGCCTCACTTGCTTGATGAGTTTGAGCTGTCTCTTATATCTTTAATGTGTTGTATTATGCTGCCCCATGCTCTCAACGACAGACTCACGGGTGGGGCTTCAACAAGTTAACGCAATTGATCCGAGTACATTATGGAATCAGAAAAAGAAATAGAAAACACCACTCAAGGGGTTCATTTAAGAGCTATGTTAAGAGGGGTCGAGATAAAAAAAAATTAAATGGAAGCTAAATGGTGCATTTGAGGTTCTATTAAGGGCGGGGTCGTGAACAATTTTGAAAATTGAAGGTAAGTGGTGAATTTTAAATCTATGTTAAGGAGGGTCGGGACAATTTTTGAGAAATCGAAATAAATTGTGCATTTATATATGTATATGTATGGTTAGCTATGTTAAGCAAGGTCTGGGGAAATTTAAAAAAAATGAAAGGTAAATGGTCGCGGGAAATTTTTACAGGAAATACTTTTTTTTCTTGAAAATTTCCCGCGAGAATGCTTTTCGCTAAAATTTCCCGTCAACAAAGTTGACGGTTTTAGCACTTTTTCCAGGCCTGGGCACACCACTGACAAACATGTATATTTAGAGTATACAAGCGATAAGCAGTTTATGCTTTATTAATCCTACAAACGCATTTACTGCCTATGGTCACGTTCCCAATTTTCATATGATTTAAGCGTAGAAATGTTTGTTAATTTCCTGTCCCATGTAAATTTAAAAAAAAGGCATGACCTAAGGGGATACAAACTGTGGAACTTTCGCTCCTTACCACAAACCACGAAGCCACACAATAACAAACACGTTGTTTATAAATATATAAATGAGAATAATTTCATGAATCCCCTTTCAACAGTATGGCTGTAATTTATTGCTGTTTGTTTCTTTATAATTCGAAAAGAAAGAAGCTTACTCAATTATTGCTTTATATTATAACTCTTTGAATCTTAAAAAAACATAGTTTAAATCGTGATGCGATTCCTTAAAATGTTTCAAATATAAGCAGTTGAGAGGCAGTTGAGAGACATATGAGACACATATGAGCGACATGTTTTAATTATTTCTTCAGATCCTCTAAATAATACTTCCGTCAACAATATGTTTCGTTTTCGTTTACTGGAAAATAAAAGTAGACGTAATCTATATTTATTTATTTTTTAGATATATTTGGATACAGTGAAATTTCATCATAAGAATAGGAAAATGTTTTTTTCTGGAATTGCCAAACCCAGGTCACGTGATGCATTTTGTTCTGAACGAAGTAATATTTTCAGAATCTGCAGATCTAAATGCAATAAAGCTTTCCAGGAGAATATTAATCCTCGCAAGGCGAAGTGGGCAAAAACACTCCCAAAAAAGCTACTGGCAAAAAGCTTAAGAGTTTGGTACCTCGAAAAAGAGGCAGTCAAATAAAAAAATGAGACCGGTGGCGGTCAGTAAAGCCACACTATTCCCCCTCACGACATCATAGTTTTTTTTAGCAAGTATTTATTTGAAAAATGCTATCACAGCATTATAACATGGTAAATAGGGTAAAGCTGACTACACAGCGTAACTGACAAAACCTATTGCCCTAATCGTGTTCAGAGTCAAGTAATTCAAACTCACTAAAGCTCATTCGAATACTACTTGACTCTAAACACTAGTCGTGTAATATTCACTATATCCAATATGATTAAACATGCAGCAAAATTAAATGAACAAAAATTTAAATTAAGACTGTTGTCACTTGTTACCGCATCATCACACATTTTAGATTTTCTTATATTTTATAGATAGGCAAAGGGTATTATTTAACACAATCTTTTGACACAAAATCTCAAAAGGGCCAGATCACACTCCGGAGTTTCGATCGCAATGTTGAACTAATTCATTTTTATTTGCGCAATTTCAATATCTATAAGAAAATTAGAAATGTTTTAATTTGTGACATAAACAGGGTTACACCTTTAAGGATATATCAGGTATCTCAAAAATATCACATTATCATTTTGATCAAATTGTTTGTTTTAAGTCTATTTTTAAAACGTATTGAATACAATTAAATTGTTCGAGCGGTAGGTAGTGAAAATAAAATTCCTTAGGACTTCTCTTCCTAATCTATTTTTTCAAAAATGTAAACAGAATCTTTAGTTTTTATGCACACCAAATAAAAACAAGTCCTAGAAATAGGCTACTTTAAGGCAGGCGCGTAGCCAGGATTTTGAAATGGGGGACAACCTTAGATATTATCAAAGAAATAAGTTAAAAATGATGCAAATTTTTAGTGTTTAAGAACATATGATCAAAATGCTTGAGATTAGTTAAAAAATGTGCAAATTAAGAGCTTTCTGGATCTCCAATTGGGAGAACTTTCCCCCTGGCTACGTACCTGCTTTAGGGTGTCAAATTTCGTTACATTATGTCCAGTGTTGATAGATATATGAGATGGGTTATATTTGTGCCAACAAATAAAATCGAATTAATCTCCCTTTTAACTTCACTTATTATTTTGAGTTTTGTAAGAGAATAACCAAAACCAAAGTTTATCCTTTCTGTCCGTTCTTTCTC